>KI919663.1:6566-38043 GCA_000473525.2 Anopheles melas | reverse complement strand
GTGAGTGGGCTGTGCAAATTCCTTTTCATCGAGTTTTGCCCCCTTCATGTGTGCGTGTAAGGTTGATTGAGTGGTCAATGAAGGTAAAGGGGCGATGGGTTTTAAGGACCACATTCTTGCCCGATTGAGCGCGATCCATCATCACCCACCGTGTGTGAGTGTGTATGTAAGTTCATAATTTCTTTGGAATTCTTTGGGCTGTTTTTTACGCGATTCAAAGTTATAAATATGACCTGAAACATTTTCTGTCTTACAAGGTTAATGGACTTCAGAGCGTAATAAAATTTAACGTGGATATTAACCATAATATCGCCAAGGAATATCAAAAGCTTGTTGACCGGATCGTAATTTTAAGCCTGCACATTTTGGAATGTTTTTATTGAATTTTCACCATATTTCAAAAGTAATAATCATTTTATACTTATCCTCCACATTCAGATTCATATATTAAGATTGTCTGATATCTATATGACCAAGTCTTTTGTTTATTGTAATCTTATGTTTAATTCATGTCTGTGTTGAGATTCTGAAACCTTTCGAGCATTGCAATGCGCTACACAATATTTTCAAATATCCTTTGAATTTTCCTTGAATTAAACACGTTTTAAGTGCTATAAAAGCCATATACATTACTGCTACGGCTAAGTTCGAGGACCTTAATATTTTTGATTATAAGAGCATCTCCCATAATCACATCAAATAACGGATCCTTTTCTTCCAAATTCCATTAAAGTTAGTCTATAAAAGTCAACCTAAGACCTCCCTTTTAACCTAAGACCTCCCTCCCTCTTTCCCCTCCCTAAAGATCAAACCAAAACGATCCTCAACCAGTTTGCAAACCTATCCAATTCCAACCTCTCTCAGTACCACAAGCAAGTAATCAAATAAACAAACCGTTTAGTACCGTGAACCGTATTTTATTTACTCCACTACATCGGTACGTTCGGCATCCTACGCTGACCACCGAACGCAACAGCATATTAAAAACAAAAAAAAAGTACGCAACTTCCACACACATTCCACGCTAGCAGATAATTTGTTTTTTCACTTTCTCACCCATGTGCTGCACTTTCGAAACGCAGCAGCACGAAGGAAATGAGTTATAGCAAACGCGCTGCGAGGAAAGCAAAACGCAGCTATAAAGCGCTATAGAAAATGCATTAACGTTCGCACAAGCGAAACAGCATTGTGGATCGTTTGTGATGAGGTTTTATTCTGTTTTTGCTGTTCCTCTCTACAAAAGCGAAATTGCCGCTTGCTACCACGCTGATTTCACCCTCCGAGACAACTTTATTTGTTTACTCGCAGGTTTTTGATTAAATTTACAACATTTTTATACGATCTCGTGATGGTGAAATACTATAAGTGTCAAAGAAAAGCAACAAAAAAAAACACAGCTTCAGATTCACAGAAACACTTCGATGTGAAATTGTTTTGAGATCAGCAATCAAGAGCCGCTTGAGGTGCAAACAAATGTATTGCACTTTTGCCAGACGATGAAGCATAAAATGTGGATGTGGAATGCAAGCGGACGCATCTTTGCTGTTTTGTTGTTTGGTTGCGTTTGGTTTATTTCATTCCCTACCCTTTAATGTGGGTAGGTTGTTGATGCAAAAGTGCTGTTTTTCAGTTCAAACTGTTCTTCTGTTACGTCTTCCACGCCCCCCAAAATACGATATCAACAATCGTGCCGAGTCAATGAACGGATGAGTTTATTTTGCCATCTGCATCCTAGGCAGCTTGGTGTGCGTTGCTGTTTTCGCGTTTTTCTCTGCCAAAGTGTAAAATGAATGGTGTTCTGTTTTGTCTGTTTTCCATTTCTTGTTTGCATGGTGTACCGTTGAAACTGTGGGAGCGATTGAAAGACGATGTAAACCGTTCTAAGAGTGCACTAAGACTAACTACATTTATTCGATATTCAGTGTAACCACGGTTGCTGTAACCAATGGCAACTTGATTACAACTAAGATATTGCTATAAGCAATCCACCACAGACTATGTAAACCGTTCTAAGAGTGAACTAAGACTAACTACATTTATTCGATATTCAGTGTAACCACGGTTGCTGTAACCAATGGCTACTTGATTACAACTAAGATATTGCTATAAGCAATCCACCACAAAACTAAATTCGCAATAAAAACAACACATTGTTAATGTTGTTTACCTCATGGAAGGATCGTTCGAGAGCCAAACAACAAACCGATTGTCGCTGTCGCTAAACACAATTCTAGGAACTGGCGTTTCTTCCACTTAATCGCACCAATAGTACACCGATTTTATTGCGTCAATTTGGCCCACTGCGAAACTCTCCTCACTCTCTCCTATCCCAACGTACCGGTTGATCGTGGTGGATTTGTTTGTGTGGCCCAACACGCAACCCCTTTCTGCACCGAGCGTCATCAACCATCGCGGTACGATTTATTCATTAACCTTGATCTAACCAGATCGGAAGAGTTTGTGATGCGGTTTTAGCGCCTATTTTCTACACACTTTATTTGTGCACACCAACGTTCCCGTTCCTCTGTCCTCCTTCTCCCCGTGAAATATTTTGTTTGTTTTAAAAAAAGATTGTCGAACCGGCCGCCACCCCCACGGAAAGTGACATCCGTGGTACGAAAATAAAATGCCCTCCCCGCTCTGGGCTGGCGGGTTGTGAGTGTTTGGGGGTAGTTTCAATCTTGTTCCTGTGTCGCTTTCCTCTCCCTTTTACGCTTCCTCACACGGAATGGACTAGAATAAACATTTCCCACTGGCGGCTACCGCTTTCAGGTGGCCCCACACACCCAATGAGACACACCATCCTCCACACAAAAGCGAAGAGCGTTGGTAAGGAGGTGAAGCAGTTGGTACTGCAAATAAGGGTAGTTAGCAGATTTAAATAATACCTTGCTATATTTAGTGTCCTGTCACAAATGAATGGTTGCTTACCGGTTTACATAATCGAACCTCGAACTCGTAAAACGTGTGGAAAAAAACAGCCACAACGTGGGAGAGTTGAGACGTGAAATTTCACACCCTGATAGATTTGCGACTTCAAATGGGTTTTAAAAAAAACTGGGCAATGGTTTTGCTTTCGCGTCCTGATTGACGGTTGAGTGCTTAAATCTTTCAAAACCCTCCCCCATCGGAACGGACTGGCGCGTACGCTCGTACGGCTTGTCAAGCAACGGACGCTGATTTAGGCCTGATCGGGGGGTGGGTTGGCTTAAGATCACACAACAACGCCCGATAACGATCGCGAGCCCGAAGCGTGTCTTGAACTCTGACATCACACTGACATTCGTCTGGGTGATCGCGCCGCTTGTGGCACGCTTACAGCAGATGATCAGTGCACCTACACCAATCTACTCAAACAGCTGTTCCTTAGGGTTGGTACCAAGCAAGGAACCTTTTTCAGTCATTTAAATGCAACTGTAACTTGCTACATGCTACAACCGAACGTTCTGCCATCCGTAGACGCATTCCCCGCGAGGCATCATAAACTTTAGTGTAGCAAAAATATTTTGACTTTATCTCCCCGGTGGCATTCATAACACTGCCTACGCACCTTTCCTAAGCCTTTACTCGGTTTCCTCCCGGTCTCTATCGTTCGACCAGCTTCCCAACCCATAAGCTAGAACATGTTCCCTGTTTTCCCGACTCCCTCGCTGGATGGAATTTTAATGTGAAGAAATGCGCGCGACGATCAAAATAGCTCGCCGAACAGATTGTAGACGCAACAGCAACAGCAGCAGCAGCAGCAGCAGCCGCCGCCGCCACAACAACGCTCCTTCCCAGGCTCGCTTCGGACCGTTTGACCGTTACGTACCGTTTGCGGTGTGCATACCGTAGCTACGCAGTTGGAAAACAAATGAGGAAATCTTTCTTACCAAACTCATCTCGCTACCGCCGCCACCGGCTTATGAAATGCAAACGCCTCCCGCATGCTGTCTGCCGTCGGCTTGATGCGCATCATGCTCGTTGTTGGGGAGAATAAAATATCACCTTGCAAAAACGCTCAGACCGATTCACCTTTTTGAAAATATTTTTATTAACCCCCCTCGGGTGGTTTCTCCCGCCCCTTGGGGTATTCTCGGTCGCGAGTGGCTGGTTCAGGAAGAGGCGTCGTTTGTTTTTGAACACTACACTTCGTTCTTTTAGCTTGTAGACAGTTCAGCTTAATCGCTTAGTGTGTACATCAATAAACAGAAACTATAAAGATAAATGGGAATCAAATTTTAATCTTGTAATTTTTTTTTCCTGAGCTTCAAAAGTAATGCTAATGTTTTATCTTCTAATACTTTTTGTATTAGTAAAACTATACTAATTAGTGTAGAATTAATTATTGATTTTTTCTGGAATAAAAATCGATACCTTTATGTCTTCTTCTATTAATTTGTACTTATTTTAGCAACGTCCTGTGCGAACATGCCGACCTATACAGGATTTTCAGATTTATTCAGTACCACGCAACAGTCTGCCCTTGCTACGAGGGAACGGTCCATATTAGAATTGAACCCATGAAGGGCATGTTGTTAAGTCGTGCAAATTGCCGACTGTGCTACTGAAATGCCAAATTATTAATGTAAATTATTGCATCAAAGAGCTAAAAGTTCGGAAACGTTTTGTAAAAATGTAGATCATAATAAATAAAATAGATAATAAATACACAAATAAATAATAAAAATAGTTAAATTTATTACTTTGTTGTCCACCAAGGCTTTACTACAGAACATGTAAATGTGAACGCAAAGTCTTTTCATGTAACAAAATATATTTTTGTTAACAAAGAAAATGCACGCAATATTTCCCTAGTAAACTACACCGCTCGCTGCAAATCGTTGCTGCGTTTCGATGGAGCAGCCTGGCCCCTCGTAAACTTGATGCGGAATGTGCCCCACAACCATGTGCACACATGTGTGCGGATGCTTGCCTGCCTGCTTCAAAACGATGCTATGAAAAAATCGTCCACTTCAATTCGTTTCAACACATCCCACCCTTCTTACCACAACCGTTTTGCTCGCACCACGACGCGAATGTGTGTAAATCACTGGGCGTCTCCATGGGTTCGGCTCAAATTTTTATGAATGAACAAACCCGAAACCCAATAAAACACTCGCTTTCGACAGGCTTGCTGACGGATGTGCTGATATGCATAAAGTTTTATACGTCTTTTCATTTCCACACAGCGAAATATTTGTGCCATAAATACGTAGTTTTCCTACCAAATTCGTACCACACTCATATCTCACCCACTTTGCCAACCGCTTCATAAGTTGGTGCGGTGCGGGGTTTGCTCCACTCAGCAACATCAGCAAAGCTGTCAACGATTCGCTAACTCCCGCAATAGCCAACAACAAAAAAACGCGCTTCACCATTACAGACCCATAAATTAGAAACGGGAGCCATGCACACCACATATGTGTGTGTGTGTGTGTGTGGTTATTAGTTTTGTTTACATCACGGCTAACCCTCGGCAGGCCAAAGCACTTTCGCTGCTTTCGGTCAGGGTGGCGCTAGCTCGGTTATAAATTACTGTCTCCACCGGTTCAGGAATGTGCCTCCACCCACCGTGAGATGGGATTGTTTACGCGTGGTGGATACTCCAGCACACGAATATGTCAGGAAGGACAAAACCAAACGGAGAGAGGATACCAGGGACACCTTTTTCTCCCTCAACCTGTTGCTACCGAACGTGCGAACAAGCGTGGCAACAAACTCACCGGCACCAGCCTTGGCAAACCTTCGCATTGTGAGTGTCAATTAATCTAGATGAAATGGAAGACGAATGGTGTTTTTCATGGCGACCAAGTTTGATGGCCTGCCCGCGTTTCGTATTTGTTTTTTGGGGGTGTTTTCTTACCCAGATTCTCCCATCTCGGCTTTGGAGGGGGATGGGTGAAAGTTTGAAAGTCGGAAAAGAGAAGAAGGAGATGAATCTGTTTATGAGACCGCATTCTTGAGCGCTCATGTCATGCAGCGGTGTTGATGTCGTGCAATATTAAACCGGTTTTGAAATTAGTCGCATTATCTCGTGAAGAGTTTTCAAGCATGTACAAGTAAACTAAATTAAATAATAATCGTTTGTAAGCAGATAAAAATTATTTGAAATTACCGATCTTCACAACAACATAAAGCCAATCCTTGACCATGAATAGGTTGTTCACCATCAAAATGAATGTAATAAAATTAAATCCTCCATTTAAGCGAATAATTTATCTTCCACACCACCCATCCCCAGGCACATCACTGGCCTTGTACAGTTGCATTCCAATTGGTAGCACTGTTCTCCGAATTAAATGCTCATAAATTGCGTTCTGCCACGAGCACTCAAAAAAGGAAGCCGGTTACACGCTTTTACGCACTTTCATTCATCCTTGACATCGTTCTCGTGGCGAAAGCAAAACCCCATACCCCCCATGCTCACTCACGCTTTCTCCGCTATGTTGGGTGAATGTTGTCTCGAGTCAGTGTTGTTTTTGTGGTTCACCCTTTGAGTTGGTTTTTGTTTTTTTTTTTAACCACTTCTTGTTTGTGTGTCGCCACAGATTAGAGGCGCAATAATTTGCGCCCGCGGAACCACCAAAGCGTGAACCAAAAACATTTCCGCTGAAAAACACTAATCGGGTGGTAATAATGTTTGTTTGTTGTACCGATGACTTCCGTCTCGGTTGTGATGTGTGTGTGTGTGTGGTGGCGCGATAGGCAAATTATGCTTTCACTTCGCTTACTGCTTTATTTATGACTTCTTGTGTCTTCTTTTTTTGTATCAATTTAGCTCACGTATATGTACGGCTTTTGTTATTCTTTCCCTCTATTCTAAAGCCATGTGTGAAAACATTACACATCCTGCCGGCATACCATTGAAAGACATGCTCTAGAAAGACCAAAACTCCTTCGCAGCATGTGTTTCCTATGGATGATATATTAGGAACACTACCGATTGTTCTATTCTTGGCTCATAACGCAAGTAACTCATTCAAGCGCTTCAAGCGTCCCACGGTGTAAGTAACCCCCTCCCCCCCTCCTTCCGGCACGTTACCATCAACCAAAACCCACAGCCGACGAACGGTGTCGAACCAAACAAAGATCATTTTGTGCAAAAAAGAAACAAGACGCACGCCTCCAACGCTACCGCTTGCGCCAACCATTCGCGTATGAGTCAGCTAAACGCGCACACACACAAACACACATCCCGCACGGTTGATCAAATGAAACTGACCAATCTCAGTAGCAGCACACCTACACCGACAAGCACCGAACGTCCGGTCCATTTTGCCACATAAGCGCGTTTGCTTCCATCTCTCGCGAACAAATTCAAATGCGAACCAGATGTGTTTGTTTCGATGATCGTTCGGACGTCTCGATCGCTCTGTCGTCATCGGTTTTGCACAGCAGGGAAGGTATGGGACGTTTGGGTGTGCGAGATGGATCGGTTTGTTTACCGCGTTGCGTCTTCATCGCGATGGAATGGGATGGTAAACAACAATCGAACTACAACGGTCACCGTTGCGCGTTTTGATTCCCGGGCCCCCCGGTCGGTGTGGGACGTCGATGATGTTTGGTTCATGTTTCGGTGTGTTGCGTAATAAATATGAAGTTTTGTAGTTTATTTGGAGCCTTTCGTCATCGCGAAGAATGTGGAGGGACAGCACAATAAAGATCAAACTTTGATGGTAAACATGAACTTTCTAATGTGATGCATAACATGATGGTTTGGTTTATTTGCGGACATGTGTGATACTAGTTTGATTTATGAATGACTATTCTTTTGTATTATTTATTAAGCCAGTCTCGTGGTGCGGTCGTCAACTCGAACGACTTAACAACATGGTTGTCATGGGTTCAAGCCCCGAATGGACCGTGCCACCATACGTAGAACTGAGTATGCTGCTATGGGGGGAAATCAATTAGTCACTGAAAGCCAAGCCCACAAGTGATACAGGCAGACCTTGACCGACAACGGTTGTTGAGGCAAAAGAATGAAAGAAATGATTATTTATTTAATTAAATTAAAAACTTGATTTGTATTTAGCGGGAACGAAAAAAGCGGGAGACTTTTGTTGGAGTTCTGAGGTACACTAACTTTATGGATACATTGGCGAAGCCCAACAACAACATGGTTAACTTGAGCATCAGGATCAATATGGCCTTATTAGAAATTATTGGCAAACATTTTATTTTGCAATGGAATTTTGCCAAAAAGCATGAAATATGTACTGCCAGTTTACACAAGAAAGACAAAATTTACTTCAAAACGGGGCGTGTGCAATCAATAATGGCTAAACCTTCAAAGATCTAACATAAAATGCTTGTAGTGTATTAAGATATATAAAGTGTGTAAGATGTACAAAAGTTTAAAGAATTAAGTTAAATATATTTTCAATTTATTGTTTTGTTGAATTTAATTTTTACATAGTAGCCAATTTCAATTGAACAACAATAACTAATGCTGTCCGAATACATTTTTTTAAACTCTCATTATCCGAATTATTTCGTTTCATACACACAATGCATACAATACAGGAATATCTGGTAAGATGAACTTCAAAATTTTAAATTCAAACTCTTATACCAAAAAACATCGCTGGTAGCGATCAAGTCCAGGTAGCGAAAGAACTAATTACCGATAACGAAAGAACACGCCTTTAAACTTTTTGGTTATTTAATTATTTGTGTACTGTCTCTTACAATTCATTTCTTTCCTTAAAAAACATATTTTATAGTCATATAATATCTAATCGTTTTCAATATGATATGACGATCCCTGCTTAAAATCAACTTTTATTGCATACAAGCAATACTGCGTACAACAATTTGCTCACAATATTGCAGACAAGCTTCTTCACAAGGTCCCAGCATGCTCGTAAAATACCAAAAATCGATGTATCTGGTTTTGGTTCTTATTATAAACAATTTATTATATTTTATTGAAATACATTATAAAACACAGGTAAGCTTTGCTCGGCAAACGTGCTTCGTTATCGATCTGCACCATTCTAGACACATACACTTAAGCCCATTTGTAACGCCCTTCCCAAACAGTGGAGTTTCCAGCCAGATACCGGCCGCATTTTAGTACATCTATTCCATCCTAATATGGTTCATCTTGGCTCACGATTTGCAAACAGCTCACACCTTCTTCCTCCCTCCTCTCCTACATCTCATCCTCCATGCTCACTTTGTTCGTGTACGCCAGGCTTTCGATCGCTTTCGGTTGCTGCTTTTCCTGCTCCCGCCGTTCCTGCGCCTCAATCGACCACGGTTGCAGCTCGCCCGAAACACCGAACCAGTAGATAACGCACCCAACCAGATAGATGCCGGCAGCGATGTAGAATACCGTCTTCCACTCCTCATCGCTCTTGTTCGACGTAATGTAGCCGGTGATGATGGGACTCACGATACCGGGGATCGTTGCAAACGTGTTCGAGATGCCCATCAGTACGCCCGCACTCTTCGGCGACAGATCGAGATGGTTCACCGCAAATCCGGACCACGCAAATGCACCCAACCCAACGGCAATGGTAATGCAGGTGATCGTTGGTCCCGGTTCGAGGATGAAAGCACCGATGATCATGAACACCGTTTGGGCTAGGAAGGCGCCACAGTTGAAGTAGCGACGAACTTGCGTAGTAGTGAGGTAGCCCTTCACCTGACACCAATCGGCAAGGTAACCGGACACGAACAGGAGGATGCCCATCACCAGATACGGTACAGCCGAGACAAAGCCCGTCTTCTCCAGCTCAAAGTGCATGGCATCTGGAATACATTGGAAGAGTTCTTAATCCATAGCAAACCCTAATCGATAACACTGGATTCCTACCTTTCAAAAACGTTGGCAGCTGGGTGAGCAGCGTGTAAAAGCCCCAGTTCTCGGAGAAGTGCGACACAACCAATGCCCATACGGCCACCGACGTCAGGATGCCCTTCCACGGATGCTTGATCTTCTGCTGTTCGCCCTCGGTACGTCCCAGCGACTCCAGTATGAACTCTTTCTCCCGCTGGCTGATCCACTTGTCCACCTCGGGCGATGTCTTGACGAAGAACATCCATGCCACGAACCAGATGCATCCAATCACACCAAACACGTAGAACACACTCTCCCAGCCCCAGGCGTTTGCGAGAATGCCGCTCATCGGCATCGCTACAACCGTGCCCGCGTAGTTGCCGGCGAACGCAATCGACGCCATACGGGACCGTTCGGTCGGTGGAGCCCACCGTGACCACACGGCATGAATGCACGGGAAGGTCACACCCTCAAAGATGCCTTCCACAATGCGCACCGCCAGCAGGACGGCCACTCCCGCCTTGGCGGCCAGCGGTGTCAACAGCGTCAGGACGGCAGTCGTACCAATGCCAACTCCAAACACCTGTCGCAGGAAAATGTTCAGCGCCATCAGTAGAATGTATTTAATTAGTTTCGTGCTGTCCACACGAAAAGAAACTTCTTGAGACACTTGCACCATATGAAACATACTTACATAATTGCCCCCGAATCGGTTCGAGATGAAGCCTCCCAGGAAGGGCGTCAGGATGTAGCCGTAAAAGAACGAGCTCAGCACGTAACCTTGCAGGCTGGAGCTCCAATCAAAGTATTGCTCCTGCAATTGCACAACGGGGACTGAAGGTTAGATAAAAGCGACAGGCACGCACGTCGTTTGTCCTTTGCCTCGTGCACGCCGTCGGACGACGAGACGAGACCGTGCGCGCAATCATTACGCCAAAGGACAATAAAGAAAAGTTTCTCCTGCAGCTTGGTTTCGTCGGGATGATGCTTACGTATCCGACGGTGCCGTTTTCGTAGTATACGGTCCGGTTCTCCGTCATCGCAACGATGGCTACGCTCAGGTTGACCCGCAGCGAGTAGACGTTGAAGAAGCCCAGGAACGCCATAAACACCACTATGTAGCGCCGTCGCTTCCAAAACATCCACAACGGAGCGTCGATGCCATCGCTGTGGTAGAGTAAAGTAAAGCAATAAAAAGCAAATGATGATCGGTGGGTACGGGATGGTCGGAGTGTTTAGGATTGAAGGGTTGATGAATAACCATCTCCAGCTAGGAATTCCGGACTAAGTAAAAATAGAAGTGCACCAATGGATGAACTTCACACTCATAAATCTCAATGCAAGTGAGCATCGTTTGCGGTGGTGAGTCAAGTTTGTTTTGCGGATTTGCTTTAAGAGGTTACATTTGGAATCATTTGAGCGTACTGGTTGAGATATAATGCATTTTATGCCAGTTATATGGAAATTAAATGAAACATTTCAAAGAGTAAATGTATAACTTAAGTACACAAGTAGAAAAAAATTATGTTTAAGTTTTCAAAAAACAAGATAAAACATAACAAGAGAAAATTTGAACATGTTCTTTTTTAATTATATTCCTGTTTTTATATTTTTTTAACAGCGTCATAGTAATCATTATTGTATTTATTAAAAACACATTTTATATCAAATTCAATATTAACAGAAGTTTCAAAACATAGTATTACATTAACATACGGTGTTATAACCAGTACATATGAGTAAACGTATGTCCAATACATTGTACAAAATCATTGTTATAAAAATAACAATGGTACAAAAAAATGGATTTAAAACTCTTTATTGAACAATATTTTCTTTTGTATTATAAATTTAACAAATAAAATTATCAACTGTTCAACGTTTTCTTACGTGTTCTTGCAAATATTTCAAACGGAATTACATGGCATTTACTACCAGCAAACTGACACACAGGTCATTGCAGTTTGCTAAACACATCTTAAGAATACAAATTGTGCATCGAAATTTGTTTTATTATTCAACCCCATTCTTTGCGAACCGAACCATTCCTCCTGTTGCTCCATGAAACTGCTCCATCGCGTGCATAAAATGCAAACTTCTCTCCAAATGGCAGTCCGGTGTAGTTGCGATCTATTTGCAACTCATTACCCAGCATGAAGGTGCACTTATCGTGCAACTGAAGCGAAAGCAAATGTCCTCCCTAACCCTACCCTCTCCATCATCATACGGCTGTTTCACCATCAGGAGGCTCTGGCACATGTCATATTGACAGCCCACATTGATTGAGATGACGCAGAATGGAATTTAAAAAAAAAATAATAATCTGAAAAGTATTATCAACAAATCAAATGCGAGCGATGCAGGAGGGAGTACTTGGAGGAATACATTTGATAAAAGGTTTCCTACTACACTCGTACATAACGCTTATCGGGACAGATACCACGCGCCAGGTAGTAATCTCGGGTAATCCTTTACACGCTGCCTATCGCTTATAATGGAGTGAAATTTTCATTGCCAATACAAGTAAAACTGCTGCTCTTAATTTATAACGTTGATTGGTTTGTTGACAAGCTTTAAGCTGTTCAAATGTATCAATCCCTGCGCTGTCTCGTTTCAATGAAGAGGGGCGCATGTTATCGCTGGAACGGAAGTAACAATGAATTATGATAAGCTATTTATATGATAAAAGGGTCTACCAGTTATAGCATATAATCTAGGAAATAATTACATTATAAGTAATCTTATTTTTGTATTTGATTTGTAATTTAAGGTAATTTTGATATTAAGCACATAAAGCTCATTTGAAAAAAGTACTTTTTTAATACACTCAAAACTACATAAAACTGATTCCTGTTGCTAATTTGTTTGGAATATTTCACAATCGAATGAGATTCATCCAGCGAATGAAATCTCCCGTGGGAGTATTGAACAACGCAACCATTGTTCAAATCATAAGATAACATCCCTCAACTACATCTACATCAACCGAAACATCTCAATGTAGCAAATGTTTAACTACCCAAAATCACTTCTCACTTAGCGACCCAATCACCCTTCCAGCTACCTCCCATATCAACCGTACACAAATTAATTGACAAACACAACAGATGCCCCCGAAAGCGCAAACACCCACCAAGATTAGCTAACTCAATCAGCAGCAATTTTCTTCCAGGCACGTTTTCGTTCCTCTTCGTGCCTCACACCACCCTGCAAGAGCACTCTCCCACCTTGCCTTTTTATCGTTACGCTTGCATTCAAAAGCCCTTTAATTCCCAGCAACCCAGCAACGACAGCGCGTTTTTATTGCGTCGACCTTCAAACCATCTCACCGCGGGACGATGCAACGCACGGCGGTTGCTATGGTTGCGCCAGCGCGCGGCTGCTGATGACCCTGTGCATCTTCACCTCCACGCAACGAGGTAATCCTCTTCAAAGCTTGAACTTGACCCACTGAAAACATGACGCGTGGCCGGTAGCATCACAGCGATCAAGCAGGGCAACAAAACGATCAATTGGGATTGATGAGGGAATAGAATGAAATCGAAAGTGGTTCCCCTTCTAACGGTATCCGTTCACGTATGTGTGTAAGATGTGGGAGGGGCAAGCAGAAACCGAACGACCTTAGGTAACTGCAAAATCTCCCACTTCAGATGGAATGGCGGAAGCTGGCTAGCTGAAAGCGCCAAGCCTTTGCATGCGTTTATCTGGCATTCCAACAGGTTCCTGGCCTGGTTCGGAGCGTTCCTTTCACTTTCAAGTTACCAAGCGGCCCGTTAAGCTCCGTAAGCGGAGTACGTCGGAGCTTTATTTCCCCCTAAGGGAGGTCTTTGGACACTTTCTTTGGACAATAAAACGAAGGGATATGATGAAGATGGTCTTAGGACGTGCGGATTGGACTTACTCGACTTTACTGTTTGGCTTTGTCTCCATGATGTCCTTAAGATTGTCACCAGAGGGAACGTCTGTTGTCACCTCAGGATTGCTGTCTGCTAAGTAATTTATGCTTTCCGCACCACTCGGACACTGGCAACAACAAGCTTCGGGATCTTCTGCTTCAATGTTATTTAATCACAAGCGAAAATACTTTTACAGCTTACTACACTAACACACTACTTCCATCCAGCTGTGGCTGTGGCCGCTCGAAACACGACCCCAACTGTTCACCTCTGCGTACGGACTGGTAACCATGCACACATGCACACACAAACCCGGTCCGGGACACGGTCCAGTTTCTTCGCCAACGAAACAATCACAAACAACGAACCAACACAAAAAATGGGGGTACAAACACACGAACCAACACGTCAATGCAGAACTGGTTTACCCCACCTCCGACGTGTGTGTGTGTGAGTGTTTTGCGAAAGTTGGATTAAGCACCCTGCCCCACACGAGGCGCTGTTGGGTCACTGGGCTCCCCGATCGGGTTGGTTTGGCAGTCCGATACGTCCGAGCACGCCTGAGAATAACGCACCCGTTCCAGTTGACCACGTCCCAGCAACTGACGGCGATGGAACCGCACACCGAGCGATGAGCCGCAAGGCCTCGCGCACTATATCGGACGGTTCGGCCCGGGTTCGGTACGCGCTGTGCGCCGTGTTTCGCATCGGTGAATTGTAGGTGTCATTATCATCAAATTGAAGCGCCCACTGCCAGCCCTTCTCCCCCAGCTACTCCAGAACAACTGCTTCGGTTGTGCTTTTGCGGGAGCAGTTTTGCCATACGTTTGCCTCCGTTCCCTCCTCTCGAAACCGAACGCGGTTCGGCTTATCGTGTTTCATCAGTTGCTCTCTTGAGATTGCTCCTGCTACTCCCTGCTTCTTCGCACAGCATGTTCATGGGACGACAGTCGTAAATGGAGATATCTTCGTCACGATAGGATCGTTGGATAGGACCTTCTTCTCTTCATACGCCGACGACGACGGGCGATGAAGATTACAGCCGTATCACACACGCTCATAATTCGCATACTTCCCAATCCTCCCCCGTGTGAGTGGGAGTGTGTACACAACTAATGTCCGGCACTGTAAGATACAACCAAGAGCCATGGGAGTACCCGATTATTGACGAGACACAACGAGTAGCGTTCAATATTAATACCTCACGCCCCATGGCAAACACATCTCGGTTGCTATTAGCAACCGTGTTATGCGGAGCCACCTTTTTGAGTCAGTTTCATTTCCACACGAGCAACTCCGAGCCACAGAGCACACACAAACAACAGCGAGAGGAGTGTTTACACAGATTCCCCGCCGTCTGGCTGCGTTTCCAAAATTGGTTCCATTGGTTGTCTAATTTTGTTTGAAGGTGAATATAATGGACACGATGATGAAGGCTGGCAATCGGTAACGATCTTTGCGGCAGATCGCGCAACGTGTTATCGCGTTTGACACTCATTGACTGTGTTCGTCCCACGATTTGCTTCATGAATGTAATTTAGGAGGTGAGAAAGGCAGTTTAATGTGCAAATTGCAATCCGAAAAGTCATACGGTGCATTTTATATTACTCACAAGCCCCAATGCGATGACCTCTAAGCGATATCATTATGGATGATGTACAGAAAAGATCACATTCCACATTTTGTTTACACTGCGGACAACAGTGATGGGCAAAAAACGTGCTACAGTTATCCCTTGCCGTCTACCAACAGCAACAGGTTATATCACGCCACACTGGTTCGGGGAGGGGGCTGTAAACGTCTAAGCACATGGCGCAGCACCACCGGCAGACATTTATCTTTACGATTCCCCATTGTTATTGCCCATCATCATCCTCATCAGCCGGTCGCCGGAATTGACAACCGTTTGTGGTAATAATTTCTTTGTTTTTGTTTTGATAAGCGGCTATAAGGTAAGGTATGCGTATTCTTAGCAACGTGGGGCCAGTGAGCTGTGGAAGGGATTTAAACTCAACCCGTGATGTCGTGAGCAGATACTGCTATCTGGTTGTGTTTGGGGGAGTGTACTCGGTGGTCCTTACGGCTGGAGAGCTTTTGCTATTCAAATAATGGAAGAGCAGATGTGAATGAAGCATACAGGGCGGCATGGCCGCGATACATTATGATACTGCATTATTTATTGAGTTTAAACTGGAATCGAATCAATCTGCAATCAGTTCGGTATACGTTTTGGGGGAGGGTTGTCCTGATATAGCATAATCATTCAATGCACAATGTGCGGCTGAGCAGGGCATTAACTCATCAAACTGTACATGACTCTGGAGAAAACCGATGTCAATTGCATTGAAACGATATGAAAAAGGTGCCGTTCGTCTAGTAAACATGAGAAATCTAACACGTTGCATCCACCTAGGAGCAGTAGTAATGTTAGATGTGCTTGAGATACAATTTTGGAACGATTGTTGTTAGTCATTACATTCATTACAATCAACACAAAATAACTCAAACAATTTGCTCAATCACGTAAAAACCATGTTTTTAGTTTTTTTACAACTACCACACAAGATGAAAACAAAGAAATCAGACCCTTTGGTTGGGAATTACAGAACAAAAGGGATTTTTTTACTTGTTTTGTCAACTACATGCGGCGTATGATATGGAGAGTACGGCAGTACAGGTAAAAATAAACCTTTTCATAATTTATTAAGGTTCTAAGTCTATTGGTCTCATTTGCTTCTCAAATACAGCGATATAAGTATACAGTAAATAGCAAATAAGTATAGTATATAAGTATACAGCGATATAAAAATACAATGAAATACTCAACAATGGTAAAATTGTTCTCACACAACCTTTGCGCCTAAAGGTATGCAATGTGATGTTTTGCTGATATGCATACAATTAAAAGCCACATTCCTTAGCACGTTGAAAGTAACAATGTTAGTGGTTAGAAATACTTTGATAGCTAAGTTACTTAAAACAAAATTGGCGAAGAAAAACAAATTTAAACATTGTTGATAATTTAATAGTAAAATACTAAACAAATCATATTTAGAATCAGCAGTCTTAAGCGCTATATCGCCTACTCGCCTATTTTGGTAAAAGAATCAAACCAAACAGTTTTTTAATGTATTGTTAAGCTATGCATCTTCCCATTGAACGGTTGGACAGTAATTTACACATTGTTGAATATTTTTTATAAATAATTTGGTATTTATAACAATCACTAATTGCATTACTTAAAATAGATGGACAAATCTCACCTGTCATCAATGATGCGTGTTTCTTGATTGAGCTCAATTATTCTATTGATAACATTTATAACGCAAGATTTCAATACCTTTCTTGTATACTCCTCAGAAAGCTTCACACACCGACAGTCACTTCAAGTTCATCTACTCTAACTCTACACTACCGTTGTTATCACTCTTCACTTCACTCCATCGTCCATTTAACAGCAATCAGACGACACTTTTACTTTCTTCCTTTGCTGCACTGCACTGGACCGTTCGCAGCGACAGAAGGTGAAATTACATTAAATATGGAGAGCAAAAGAAACAACCCGCCAGATCAAACCCACAGGGCTACAAACCGGACTAGGGAACCTGTTTAATCACGCTAAAGATCACGTGTGTTTGCTTATGTTTTTGTTCCGCTTTCGAGTTACATCGCGTTCACGTCATGTCGGTCGGGGGAGAAGTAGAAAAAAAAATGCTCCGCCAGGCAGGTAAAACCAACAAGCTGACAGATTCAACACCTGCAGCATAGAATTGGGAGTAGTTTTTTTTTCTTCTTCATCTTCTTCCGCTCACTCCTCTCGTTGTTTGATGCCTCGATATCCTCGTCAACTCTCCCGCGGGGTCTCGGTTACGCACTGCCGTCGACAAGTTTCATTGACGGCGGTGCTTGTTTTTTTTAAACCTACCCATTAATGACAGCTTGGAGTTTGTTTTTCACTTGACAGACGGACTTGGGGATCCATGTACTACCTGTGTCGGTTGGTGCACACATCAAGAAGGGTATGTACCTTCGTTCCAATCAACTGGACGGGTATTTGGTATACCTCCTATCAAAGTTTGTAAGCTCACACGGTAGCACCACGAGACAACCCGCAAAGAGGGTTGAATTTGCGCTTGGATTAACTAATCATGCCCATAAATGGGGTTTAAACATTCAGCGTAGCAAACTCACCCGAGCAGGCAGTGGCCAAGTTCTGCGCCGATCTTCGCTGCTTCCTTGACACGTTAATGAAGTCGTTGGGGTGACTTTTTCCGGTTACGATGCGATGGTCGCATGTTAATAAGGCAGGCAACTCGTCACCCTCAGAGCGGGCTGTTAGTCTTACCGTCTCGATCCGGTTTCGTCTTCGGTAGCACACATACACATACACACTGTTTGCGTAATCTTTTCAAGCTTGTGGGCTATCGCTTGAGAATAAGTATCGGTGCAGCGCGCAACTTCCCTGCAGTACACGTTTATTATCATCAATTTTCACCGGCAAAACGAAGCGAATCACCTTTGATTGTCCATTATCACCTATCAAGAAAGTTTTGTCCGACCAACAGGTATTGAATTCCCCAATTTATCTGTTCTCACATCGTGATTAGATGGTGCTCCTGCTGTTAACCCTTGATGAAACAGGCCTATTTATTGGGCTATTTTAGTCAAAATTCCATTCCAGTGCTACCGATGTACCGGACAGTTTCTCAGATGCAAACCTCTCTCGATAACAACCACTCAATATGCGTATTATCAGCACGAAACTCTATCTTCCCTCGCACTGGCCAGGTAATGCTCCGAGATGTGCCAGACGTCAGTGCAATGTCATCGTAACGAGACGATGTGAGGGGGTTAAGTAGCTGATTGTGGCACGCTTATACCTATTTGCAAACAATCTTTCCCTCTGATTGCGCACTCACTGCTGCTTTGGGCTTTGCGCCAGCTACATTCCGTGCTGTTCCATTGGACGGTACACAAGCATCTTACCCGTTTTCCCGGCGACTAGACGAGCTATAGAATGGATGCTACAGAGAGTAGCAAGCTAAGGTAAGTTTGTGAGTGTTTGTGGTTCATCAAAACAAAGCAACAATCTAATCGATCTTGTACCTGGCGTATGGAAGCGATGGGATCAATGCGCCTATGTGGATGTTTTGGAGACGGCGACGCTACGTGCTGGTGTTTTTGGCATTCTTTGGATTCTTCAATGTGTACTCGCTGCGGGTTAACTTGAGCGTTGCGATAGTGGCAATGACGGAGAACCGGACCGTACAGTACCCGAATGGAACGATCGGATACGTGAGTAGAGCGAGGAACTATCAAGTGTGCTTTGGAAGTACTAAGATCATCACTGTTTGCAGGAGCAAGAGTTTGACTGGGACTCCACCACGAAAGGATACATTCTGAGCTCCTTCTTCTATGGCTACATCTTTACGCAGCTTATCGGTGGTTACATCTCCAACGCACTCGGTGGGAACTATGTAAGCTACTTTACCAATATATCTCCAATCATACATCCAAAAATATGTCCTCGACATCACATTAGGTCTTTGGCGTTGGTGTTGGTGTTACGGCCGGTCTCACACTGCTCACACCGCTCGCCGCACACGCCGGGTTCGGTTGGCTGATCGCCGTGCGTGCCACCGAAGGCTTCTTCGAGGGTGTAACCTTCCCCTGCATACACGCCATCTGGTCCAACTGGGCACCACCGAGCGAACGATCGCGCATGGCAACGATCGCATTCTCGGGCGTGTTTACCGGCACCGTCGCATCCATGCTGCTGAGCGGTGTGCTCGCCGACACGCTCGGCTGGGAGTGGGTGTTCTACATACTCGGTGCCTTCGGCTGCCTATGGTTCGTCGCTTGGATGCTGATCGTTAAAAAGTCACCCGAATGCGATCCCTACATTACCACCAAGGAGAAAGAGTTCATACTGGCCACGCTGCAGCGTTCCGCCGCTGGGGGAGAGAAAGTTCAGCATCCCTGGCGCGGCATCCTCACGTCCAAAGCCGTCTGGGCGCTGATCGTGTCGAGCTTTTCGGAAAATTGGGGATTCTACACACTACTCACCCAGCTGCCTACATTCCTGAGAGGTGAGTGCTCGCTCGTGGGGTGTCGATTATTTTGCTCCTCTCCTGCTTGTCATAACCTTACACCACTTTCATTCCCCTCCCAGACACGATGCACTTTGAGCTGCAGGCGGCCGGATTCCTTTCCGCACTACCCTACCTAGTGATGGGGCTGCTGCTGAGCGTCGCCGGCTATCTGGCCGATCTCTGCCAGATCCGGCGCTGGCTCACGACAACCCAGGTCCGCCGGTACTTCAACTGTGGCGCTTTCCTCGCCCAAACTGTGTTCATGCTGGTCGGTGCCTGCATTCTGCGCCCGGCCCCCACCCTCACCTGCATCACGATCGCGGTCGGGTGCGGTGCATTCGCCTGGTGCGGGTTCGCCGTCAACCATCTCGACCTGTCGCCGAAAAGTGCCGGCGTGGTGATGGGAATTTCCAACACCTTCTCAACGGTGGCTGGCATCCTCACACCGATCGTGTCCGGGCAGCTGACTGCGAGCGGGAGCGAGAACGAGTGGCGCACCGTGTTCTACATTGCCGCCGGGATCTATCTGATCGGTTGCGTCACCTACTGGTTCGGGGTGTCCGGGGAGCTGCAGTCGTGGTCGATCGAGGCGCGGGAAAGGGAGCGGGAAAAGCTCCGCCAGGACGGTGGGCAGGGGTACGTGAACGAGGGGCTGGTGATGGAGCAGAAGGCTTAGCAAATAAAAAAAAAAACGGGATAGCAATGTAGCGAAAAGTAATTTAAACGCTCCGTAGGGCACGAAATAATTGGGCCAATTTTAGAGTCGCGTCTTATCTTTAAGCAGGTCTTAAGAAATGTCAAATGGTAGAACCACAGACAATAAACGTCATCAAAACGGCACAATCATGCTTTGCCAAACAAATGTCTACATCACGAGCTTCTCCTGCTACTGCGCATAGTGTCGTAAAAGTTTGCTTTATTTCCGACCCACCCTAAAGAAAGCACCCTATATGTACAAGGTTATGCACCTCATAACGATGTTATAAAAATATGCATAAATGGTAAATTACGCTTCTAATAGTTCCACTTTGCTGCGTACGCTAAATTGCGCACATTTCCCGCTTCCTTCCGCCAAAACCCCATTTGCACCTTCCGGTCATCCGGTCCGGACGAGCGCGGCGGGTCATCTCGCTCGCTAATCACGCTGTAGCCGGGCACCAATGACCAGCACAGACTGATGGATGACACAACCGCTCATCACATTACTCTCGTAAAATTACATCGGAACTAAACATCATCAGGCTTTAACCGCACCTGTCCCCCGTACATCATGTTCACATGGCTGACTAATATATTCGTTGAGTGTTTCTTCCCAACCTCCATTTCTCCAATAAGTTTATCTTGTGATATTAATAACCACTCGATGCTTATCATCAATTATCGACCTCACCGTTTCGCTTTCAAACAGGAGAAGTCTTTCCACACTCACTCGCCAGACGCCTGCTGCATGGAGAAAGGATAAATTAATGTTTTATGTTAATGTTTCAATTTCAAAGGAAAAACAACCCACAAAAAAGCAATCAACACGCAGAAGGCGTTGCGAAATGGTCCTACACTCATCTGCATCTACTGTCGGAGCCGGTGGTAAATCTGTCAATCTGTGGTTAGCTTTTCCCTACATCCTTCACCTGCGATGGATAACGCAGATCAAGAAATCGATACCAAGCAGGAGGAACTGAGGCGCAAAAAGCAGGAAAAGCTGCTCGCCAAGAAGGCCGCTGCACGGGACGCACAAAATCAACTGTACCGGGTAAGTGGATCTGTCTTTTGTTTGGGGAGAGAAAAGGCATGTGAAGGACGGATTGATTACGATCCGGCATCCCGCGGGACCGGTTTGTTCAATTATCGAACCTGCCACTCACCGTGAGGAATAAGTTTCTGTTGGTATCAGCGACAACAACAAAAAAAAACGACACACACACATAATTAATTCAATTATGAAAAAGGATAGGACCACCTGAAGCGCGAGCGAGACTTTTCGGACCAAACCGAGCGAGCGTTCTTTGCGGACTGGGAAACGCTCTGCGCGCAGGTGCAGTCCGGCCAGCTGGCGGAAGAGTTACGCCAGCAGCAGCAATGCTTTGGGACGGTTTTTGACCGCAAAAATGAATGCATCCGTCGGTTGGTGGGCGCACAGGAGGAGGTTCAGGAGATACACACGAAATGTTTGGCCCGGCTGGGGAACGTACTCGACTACTACATCCGTGAGTTTGGAGGGCATTGCGTTGGAGGGGGCTGTAAGTTGGAAGCTTTTCTGACGCTTAATTGGCTTTAATAGGGCTCAAGGACTTCCTGACCGCAACGATGCTGGAACATTACGAAAGCGAGAGCCAAAAGCTACTGAAAGAGTTCCGCGTAGAAGTCGAAAGCAAAGAGGTAGGGGACGAGTCTGCCTATGCCTCCAAGGAGAGGTGATCTTTTACACAAAATAAGCTTTTCTTTATCTTTCAGAGCTTCAGCACCTCCCAGATGGAGATGCTGGATGCTTCACTTGCGGAACTGTTGTCCAAAATGAAGCTAGACGAAACGAACGATCGTGAGTGGTTGCTTGCGGCCAACAACCAAAACATAAGTGCAGTAAGCCATCGATACGTTATGCCAAAAGTGCAAAATTCACCTTTCCACACGCACTCTCGTTCTCTCGCAGCAAGTGGAAAAGTGCGAAATTATTCGCGATCGTAAGTTTACCGAAATGAGTGCCCTCTACCGGCAGCTGCGGGCAACTCTTGATGACTATTTCCAAACCGTGCTGTATCCCGAGCGGCAAGTTGCCTACCATGGGCTCATCCAGCGCACCGAAGATGATGACAAGATTTTTAACAAGAACTGCTGTGAGATGGTGGTACTACAGAGCAAGAAAACACAACTTGAGCATACGCTCAAGCTGGCCCGCATCGGGGGAAGAAGAAAGCTACGCACCCGGCACAACTATCGGCGACTGCTGGAGATGAAGGTGCTGCTGCTGAAGAAGCAGCAACAGCAGCTAGACGACGAACATCAGCGCTGCCTCAAATGGATCTGTTCCTTCACGCATCAGCTTAAGAAGCTGCTGGCGGAGCATTTTGCTTGGGGTGAAAAAATTGCCAAAATGGCACTAATCTGTACGCAGTACGAGACGGAACAGGATCAACGGTACGCCGCCAGGTGGTACCAGCCGGAACCGGATGCCTGCAAGCGACTGCACCAACCAGAAGCACACGACGGTACGTTCGATTACTTGATTCACAAAATTAACCGTGTGGAAGCGATCAATATTGTGCTGCGGGAGGAGAAGCTCCGTTTGAAGCGCGAAAATGATGAACTCCAAATCAAATTCAAAGCCTACTGTGGACTGCACAACATTACCGCTCCGGAAAAGCTACACCTGTGTGGTCGCGGAGCAGGCGAACGTACGAGTCAACCGTGAATAACGCCCCGATAGAGGCGGTTACATTTAACTGCGCTTATCTTTAGTTTCACTTAGCTTTTATGCGTTTGAATGGTTAGCTTTTAGTTCCAGATTCTCCAAATCTTAAGTGTTGCTGTACCTTTTTGTCGGCTACACATCTCGCCCATTAGATTGTGCAACTCACCTGACGACATCCGGTGACACATCTACACCATTCGAGGCTCATCATGCTTCTGCAGCACAGGCCAGATTTATCACAACATGACTCCGTCGGTGGCTCTGTCCACCTAAAACTATACGTAGCTTTAATTTGGGGGCTCCCATACGCAGCCACCACAACCTAATCTGTATGGCACACTTTTGACGGACGACGACGGTATTTACGACCTTCGGTTGGCACGCTTTGGTCGGTAGCCCGTGCCCCAGTCCGAGCATTATGCTTGATATGGGTTGCTGTTTATTTTTAATTTCAACACGTTTAGTGCATTTTCCAAACCCACTGTTAAAATCATTTTTCCAAAACCGCATTCGTGTGACAAATGGCATCGTTTTGCGTGCGCATTTGTATGCAAATAGAGCAACTCTCAGCAGCGTGTGTTTCACTTTCGCGGTGCGTTCGGGTGTGTTTTGGCGTGCCTTACTGGCCGGGTTGGTTACGGCACACTCACTGCAGCAGGTGCTACGAGACGTTTAAGACTGATTTTTCCAAGCAGATATCGCGAAGGGATATTCAAATGAACAGTATTGTACCCATTAATAGAAAATGTCAAATAGTGCGTGAGAACATGGTGTAGGTTAATTAACATATTTTACCTTTTTATTTTTAAACACTTCATCGTTATGAAACAATTAAGCCTTTTTATGCTTCATGCGAAGTCTTCTATGCTTCTATGGAGTGAAAAATACTAACATTCAACTTGTACCTGTATCGGTCGTGTACGTTTAAACCGTGCTTAACCCCATGCTTCATCTCACGCACGAAATCAACGGAGATAAAATTACGCGCTGCTCTCGATGGAACGCTAAATCCTCTCCTTTCAGGCCCGCGGTTGGCTCTAAACTGAGCACAGCTGGAATAGAGCGAGAGAGAGAGAGAGAGCGAACAAGTTTACATCGTAACCAACACTAGTCGGACCAGAGTTTGCTCAATCATAAATGTTTTTATTGGTTTTTGTTTAATGTTGGATCGTAAAGAAACTAGGACGAAGAACGTTAAGAAGCAACAATTAAAATCTTGAACAGACCATTTAGTAAATTTAAAAATTAAACTTGCTGTAATATAATGTTTTATCTAATAGAATGTATCTTAAAAACAACTAGAACATTTGAAATAATTGTAAATCAATTTCTTCAAATAAAGAGTCTCTTCAAACACAGACACTCCAGTTCTAGAAAAACTTAACACTTAACATTTGAACATAATTTTCAATTTATTTCTTTAATGTTCCCAGTCAAGTTCCCAATTCTTCATAGAGTCTACCGTAATCCTTACCTTACCAGAACTCAAAGAAATATAGTACAACCAATACCTTGAAAGTAACCAGTTCGTATTGATTATCTAGCCATTCTTTTAATCATAAAATCAAATAAACGGACGAACGCCGAACGGCATGAATCCATCATCTTCAAAACGATACGCTGCTCCGTGTCCGCACTAATTTTATGTTTACGTTCAGCCGTGCATCTCCCGCAAAACATAAATCCCGACCATTCTCCGAGCGACAACCCCCATTTGAGCCAACGAGAGCGACTGCACATTTCACCCTCTCTCACACGCAGCCTCTTTAGCACGAGACACGAGACGCGAGCTCACCCTCCTACATCGCCCTGGCAACGCTACATGGTTGCTGAGAGAAGCTAGAAGAGGGCGAGAAAAAAAAACCCGCACCCCACGAACCGCAGCAGGTCGCGAACTGTGCGCGCGAGCAACATGCAACCCCGGCAAAGCAAACCGACACCTCCAGTTCGATTCTTTCGTTCCGTGCGAGCGGTTCGTACGGTGTGTCCCGCGGTTTATTCCGTGTTTCTTCCGTGTGTCTCGGTATGTTTGTGTGCGTTTCTGTGTGAGTGTGTGTGTGTGTGTGCGTGTGTATATGTTGTTTGTTGACGGTCAGTTCCAGCTCCTCCGTTCAGTTGCTTCCCTATAGCCAGTATCACACAGCAACTCTCTTGTCCAAAGTTCCTCAGGTTCAAGTCCACTTGGGCGCACCCCCTTATTCCTCAGGCCTTCTGCTTTTTGCTGACCACGCTTACACGGCGCACTCGGGTAGGTTGGTCGGTATCATTATTTGCTTGATTTTGGGCTTCATCGCTGGACGCAACGTGAACCGGGTGAAGTTTTTAAGGGAATAAACATCGTCCGCGTGTGTGTGTATGTACAGTGTGTGTTTTGTGGCGAAGACCAAATTAAGCCTGGTGCGCACAAGTGCAAGAATGCCTTACTGCTTAACCGTCTCGTTAAGGTAACCTCCAGCTCCCGGAATCCGTTCGTCGTTCGTTACCTTGGAGACGGTTGAAATCTTTCGTTTTCTCGCTCGTTTTCGCGAGGCTGCTCCAAAGTGTTTTCGACGCACTCACCTCTCCGATTGTAGTCATCGATTGCTCGAGTTGATTGATTTTTGTTGCTGTGTGTGTGTGTGTGTGTGTATTGGCGTTTTGTAAGTGATTATTAAGAATAATTCATTAGTGGTCGGCATATCGAAAGAGTGGTAAAGATTTCCTGTGTTTTTGACACAGTCATTTTTCTTCAAATCTGTGAACAGTGTTTCCTGACTGACGAATCTTTCGATTGCATACTGTGTTATTCTTCCGTCTTACTCTTTGTCTCTCTCTCTCTCTCTATACGCAGCAGAAAAAAATGTTACAAATCAAGCAAATTGTGATTGCAGGTTACCGTTACCATTACTATTGTGTTTCATTACGATTTTTCTCTCCTCTTCTCTCTTTTTCCCGTTGTCTTCATTTCATCCGCACCCTTGCTTTACAGATTGTACAGTACAAAATTTCAACGCCCAGAAAGTGATACAGATCGGCACAGACGGGACCTGGACCGCCCGCGGCATGCCGCGCCAGGTGGAAACTTCCATTTATGACGAATTGTTTGTAAATTTCGCTCAGCTGAAGCAATAGTGCGACCTGCTCGTCGTTGTAAAAATCCCAAAAACGAAAGAAGCAGAAAACCTCCCCTAACTTGCAGCGAGGCTACTAGCGTAAGTCTGTGATCCTCTGCTGGAAAAAAAGTGCAAAAGAAACCGTGGTGTATTGTTGTGTAATGAAAAGTGTGATCGACAAAGTGAAGCAAAAAACATCAAAAACGAAACAAAAAGTTGTGGGTGATTTGCTCCAAAATTCGTATCAACTTGCAGAACGCGGGGCCCAGAATACGGCAGCTTGCTCGGTGGGACTCGAAAAATAGGCGGCTCGCTCGAATTCCTTACACAAGAACGTAAGTTACCGCTTCACTTTTCGGAGGAGGGGTGTAATTGGGGTGGGTTCTGTTTTGATGCTGGGAACGTTATTTCTTCTACTGTTTCTAATTATATCATTGACATTTTTCGATGCGAGTTTCCCGTCTGTCGATGTGGTAAGGGTGGAAAATTCTCTTCGCAATTAGCACATTACATTGACCCCAACTTTCAATAAGATTGCCAGTTTGAGACGGCTAGTTCATGAATAAATATTTCGTTTGCCATTTTGTTGATACTTTCTGCTCATTTTGGGTTGATGAATGACATTGGTTCACTTATTAATTGCATACCATCGCATGCTTGAATGTTTTCTTCTTTACAGAGGTTGATGCTTCTGCGGGAATCCCAATGTTGTTCATGTCCCTATTTATGTCTATAATTCAAGATGGCATTTAATTTGTTTCAAAAGACTGAATTAATTGAAACATTGAATGCAGCATGGAAGAATGACTATAAGTAATTACTACATTTATATTTTCTTGTGGTAATGAAATTGATTGCTTATTGTGTTTCGACTGTGAAACAATTATTCTGAAATTATTATTATTATTATTTTTTTACTTAAGGTTGATCTTTTGATATTGGATGCACGAAGCACTTTTTGGCAGGATTTCAAGATTTCTTGCTTTATGGTATGCATTAAACCTGACAGACCAACAAAAAACATCGCTGAAAACGCATTAAAAATACATCAGCAAAAGTTTTTTTGCTCCTCTTACCATCTCATAAACGAAACGAATTCATTGCAATGCATTATGAGCCTTTGTAAGTTGCACCATCTTCACGCACTAACACACAGTCGACAATAAAAATTCTTCTGCTCCATCGTCATCGGTTCAAGCAACACATTTCAGCGTTTGTCGTTGCTTCTCACTTCTCTCTAATAAAAATAATACTTACCCTTCGAGAACATCCACAAACCGAACCGAACACACCGAAACGCGTGGTACAACCTTTAGCTGCATTTCATTTCCACAAATGCAGCGGCACTGCACCATTGCCAAAGCTACGGCTTCTGGCTTCTTCGCGAAGGCAAAAGAGAAGTTGCCAAACCGGAGTTTGACTTCCTCGAGTTTTCCTCCTGTGAATGAGTGTGCCCGGTGGGTCCCAAAACGTGTACGTGGGGGCACGCACACAGGCGCACACCAATAACCCATGAATTGCAAAAATTATCCCTCACCGGGAACATGTACCAACTCGTTCGCACAAAACGAACCTCAAGCCAGAGCCCCGGCCCGAACGAGCCCTCAGCCTGTAAAACTTCTCTCGCGAAGCTTTGCAAAAAAAATCAGAAGGAGTAAAGAGAAGCATCTCAGAAGACGCATACACACACACATCGAATAAAGCATAAATTCGTCCATACTACACACCACCCATGGGCCAACGAGCCCAAAAGCCTCGTACCGGGTCTCCGGTATGCTCCGGTTGGTTTCGCCACACAGCATAAGGCGTTAGGCATTAATAAGAGACGGCAGGCAATGGCAGTGGCAGCGGCAGCAGCAGCCAGCAACAGCAAACACAAAAACCCCATCCTAAGATTTCGAAAACTTGAGATCCAGTTTTGCCTCTCCGTTCTGTACGGGAGAGAGGGTGTCTGCCCCTGTCTCGCTTCCCTTCCCCGAACGAAGGGCTTCCCGATTTCCAGTTTTTGATACTTTGCCAGTTTTTCCATTCGCCGCTTCTGCGGCCTGCCTGTGAAGAGGACGGGCCCTCGATTCGGTGCATGATGGCGATGCATGGACGATAACACATTCACCCGATTGCACTTTCTGAATCGGCAATCGAATCGATTCCACCTCTTTTTCGTATGCTTCTTCGTTTGCAGATCAGCGGCGGTAACCTGCATAAAGGGAACAAATACTTAGCGTCTGGAACGTTCTTCTCTCGCGTTCTTAATGTCGACATTATCTAGCAGAAGTATTTATGAGCTTGTTTGGCTTAAAAGCTTCACATAATTTCGTACTAATCCCTGCCGCCTTGTATGAGTCTGTCATCTCATAAAGGTATGGTACGCAGTGGTAGTCGCCAGATTGGATTTAATTTATTATTCAGTTAGAATTAAGTACAAAAGATTTCTGTGGAACGTATCTCCCATACTCCAAACGGTTCCTCCAAACAGTGGGATACCTGAAGGTTATTTATGTTAAAGTCCTGTCGCCATACACCACTGTTCAAGAAGTCATACTCGCAACCTGCAAAACCCCTCGTTCACAGTTGTTCCCACACAAACCACAGGCATTGGTTCCTTTTTAGAATGAAATTGTTTTAAATTGTGCCTTCTCGCTTATCGAACTCACGAAATTGGTCCAGAACGTACACGGGAAAGGTACGACGCCACACCGCCGTAGCCAACATTCCTTCGTGGTCAGACTCTCTGGAACTTCGTTTTCGCCTCTTTCCACGCTGCTCACGAGCCCGCATGCGGGAACATTTCCGCGACCCGCGAATCCCCCAAGCATCCAGACCGGTTTTGGCGCAGCTTCTAGCAAGATCCAGGGAATCTGCTACACCGATCCGAGCTTTTGAGTTCATTTCGGGCACAGTGTGCATAGGTTTTCCACCGTGCAGGCAAAAGGTCTCCCGTTTTGAAGGTCCCCGCTTGGAGGCTCTCCTCGCAAGAGGTGGTCAAAATAGAAAGAAAAAGGAAACAGGACAACGCCGAAGTTGCCGAAACGAAGGCGGTGAACCTTGAACGGATCAGCCGAAATATTTCGCAACCATTCGTAACGTTTGAGCGACATCGCGCGGATATCTTCACAGGCCCGTAATCTATGCTAATGAGCGATCTAAGACAAGAAGCGAATCAACTAGACCAAATGGCTAATCTAGTCGGTGAAAGCCAACCTGCCAGTGTCTACCGGATGCGTCCCGGAAGATTTGGACAGGAAATCACTACATCTTCAGCTAACGAACATTCGGGATGCTGCTGTGTGGGGTGCGGTTTTACTGTTTGCCTTGGTAGCAGCACTAAAATGGTTATGGGGCAGCTCTTCTCAAAACTGCTTCAGACTTTAGACTCCACTTAGACTCCGCATCTTCCCAAAATAATCCCAGTTTCGCTGATCAAGAGCCTTCTAGAAGCGGCGGTTTCGGTGCCTTGCTGAGATGCTTTTATGGCGCAAACTCATGGGTAAAAATAGAAAGAAACCAAATGAGCATCTTCATGAGCTGCCTCATGTCTCACACCCACAGCAACCACACGGCGTCCTCATTATTATCTTGCAGTGAAGCTTTTGATGTGTCTTACATGCTCACTCTCCCCTTCACTGCTTGGCGAACCTGTTGCCGAGCCGAAAGAAAACAGTTCAATGCCACACCGTTAACTAGCACTCCGGTCGTCCCGCATGAGTCAAAGTAGTAAGATGGCGGGCGCCCTACCTTTCCCTTTGCCCGGAAAAAAAACATTGTCGCCAAGCACAACAACCCCCCCCCCCCCCCCCCCCCAAAGAAAGCTTCACCGGACGCCACATGTGTGTAGTAGTTCATTTGCATACCTCATGCTTTTTTATGTCTTTCATCCTATCGGGGCAATTTTTGCTTGCCACTAGGCAAACTCACGCGGTGAAGGTGGAACAGGATGGATGAAACTGAGGGGACACAGGAGGAGGTCGTAAGACAATCTTAAGCTTTATGGCTTGTCGGTGATAGGTTTGAAGTTATCACCCAATCTTAGCTTTGTCTGGCGTGTGTCTTCTGGTAGAGTGAGTGTGTTTATTTCAACCTCACTGTTTTTTGTTTGCTGTGCGAGTGTGGGACTTTGTTTTTCTGCCATGTAAAGTTAATTTATTTTAGGCTGGTGATCTACAAACACGCATTTTAATACTGTTTAGATGTGCTGGGATGTAGAGCTTTTTTACTACATTTGCTTATTGAGGTGGAGCCAAAAATCTTGTTAGGATTATAAAAAAAGGTAAATGGAATTTATTCACTTAGCGTTATGGCTTTATTCTGGTACATTAATCGCAGGCTTATTGGCTTAGATGTAAAATTATGTCTAAGGCTATTTTTCTTTCTTAAGTAATGTGTTAAGGAAATGATGCGATGATATGCGTTATTGTCACATTGATTCCATTTGTTGAGGGCCGTTTATGTACAATTCATAATAGATCACAAACTATGTACTGCTAGGCTTTATATTAAACTTTAAAATGCTTAAAATGCAACAAAGTCAGAATTTAGAATTTTTATGGTTTATCCTATATCTGATTCACTCCAATTATCACATTTTAATACATATCACATAATATAATAATATCAAAACGACGATTATTAGAAGCTGTGTATTGACACGTAAAAGGCAAGAATTTCCCATGAAATAAACACTTAAATTGATTGTCTTCGTTCAGTTCCTAGAACGGCTACATCGGCGACTGATTACGCACAACTATTCGCACTAATTAAAATCGTTGTGCGATATTCTACCTTCCTGCTTTGCCATTTCGCCCCAGTCACAGCTTCTTAATTGTAAAACCACCGCCCCTTCTTCCACCACCAACAAGCTCCAAACCCCCAATCATCTTTTCCGCACAAACGTACAAACAAAAATAATAGAGCAGTTAGCGTATTAAGCGAATCGATCGTTTCCGCACGGGGGCAAGAGTTTCGGTGGCGTAACGACGAGAATTAATCGCTCCTTCGCTCTACAGCACGGGCTGACCGGCTGGGGCGACGCTTTACACACACATAGATTCCACTCTCCCATCATGGATTATGTGAAGAGTAGGAGGGGTGGAGGTGTAGGTTTGCAACTTTCTAAAACAACTATCAAACAACTATCAAACGACGAACGACGAAACAATATCATCCGTTCCGTACGTGGATGATGATGATCGCCGCCGGTTGGTGGTTCGATTTTGTTTTTTTTT
>KI919662.1:20209-44664 GCA_000473525.2 Anopheles melas | reverse complement strand
CCCCAAGATAACACGGGGGACACGATTGAGCGAACGAGATCGGGGACGGAATACTCCGATGCATCAGTAACATTTAATCTTTCCGTCCGTCCGTCCGTGTTGAGTGTGTGGAGACGCCCCAAACAGAAGCATGTGAGTACGGGAACCGATTTCTGCTTTGGGGCCAAATTTTAATGCTCTTTCACTTGCAGGAAGCTTCTGTCGTACATTTTCACCCTCGAGCTGCTGTGGTGCGTTCTGGGCCCTGGCATCGGGATAGGAGTCTACTTTCTGACCTACTGGAACTGGAACATACTGCCCAGTGGGGTTAATCTGGCGGACGAGGTAACTATCAAGCAAGTTGCTTAATTTACGACTATGTTTACGACCGTAAACACCGTTTTTATTTCCATTTCCAGAACACAACCACCGATGGACGTTTCGTGGCGGAACGGGCCCTGTACGATCTGGGCGCCTTAACGAGCCGTGGGCCACGTGTGGCGGGCAGTGAAACCAACGAACGATTTGCGGTCGATTGGCTGTACGGAGCGGTTGAAACCATTGCCCGTCAAGCACTTCCGGAGTATGACGTTACGTACGAGGTGCAGCGGGTCAGTGGCAGTTACTTCCTCGACTATGACGACTATCCCATCACCAGCTACTACCGCAACGTGCAGAACCTGGTAGTGTCGATCAAGCGGCGGGATTCGTTCAGCGGCAAGTATCTGCTGCTGAATGCGCACTTCGACAGTGCCGTGACTAGTCCGGGCGCCGGTGACGACGGTACGATGGTGGTCGTCATGCTGGAACTGATGCGCCAGCTGACACAGCACGCGCGATCGCCCCTGCAGCATGGCCTACTGTTTCTGTTCAACGGTTGCGAGGAGAACACCATGCAGGGTGCGCACGGGTTCGTGCGGGGCCATCCGCTAGCCCAGTCGGTGGCCGCCTTCATCAATCTGGATGTGGCCGCTAATGCTGGTCGGGAGATTATGTTTCAATCCGGACCGAACTACCCCTTCCTGATGGCGTACTATCGCGATTACGTACAACGACCCTACGCAAACACGCTCGGGGAGGAAGTGTTCCAGATGGGGCTAGTGCCGTCCTTTACCGATTACGAAACGCTCTCGAAACAGGGCGGTTGGCCCGGGTTGGACTTTGCGCTGTCGTCGTACGGATACCTCTATCATACGGCGCTGGACGCACGGGAAACCATATCCGCCGGTACGCTGCAGCACATCGGAGACAATCTGCTGGGGCTTGTACGGGCGCTCGGCAGTGCCGACGAGCTCGGCAACATCCAGGAACATCGCGAAGGAACGGCCGTGTTTTTCGACTTTATGCATCTGTTTCTTGTGTACTACACCGAAACGACGGCTGTGATTGTGAACATCGTGCTGGGCGTTCTCTCGCTGGCACTGATCGTCGGTACGCTGTTCATGATCGTGCGCAAGGATGGTGCCGTCGGTAGTAACATCCTGTTCGAAGCCGGCATGACGCTGATCGTACAGACGCTCTCGATCGTGCTCGGCGCTGGACTGTCCGTGCTGGTGGCCGTCATTTTCGATGCCTGCGGCCGTTCGATGAGCTGGTTCTCGTCGACCTGGCTGCTGTTCGGGCTTTACTTTGTGCCGTGCATCGGTGGTCTCACGCTGGGGCCATTTTTGTACGTTCATTTTCGTAAAATCGTGAGTTGTTGTAAGCCGGTTGCAGCGGTGTGTAGAATCGGTGTATGATGATGAGTCGCTTGTTCTTTCTGTCTCTTGTGCTCCTGCAGCCGTTCCTGCACGATCAAGGCCGGGTAATACTGTTCCTGCACGCGCAGCACTGCATCTACGCCGTCCTACTGATAACGCTCTCGATCGGTGGCATTCGATCTGCGTTTGTGCTGCTCTTTCCGATCATTTTTTACTGCTCCACCACGATCGTTAACATGATCATACAGTTTCGGCTAAGAGTGTGGATCTACGTGCATCTGGTCGGTCAGCTGGTGCCGGTGATTTACTTTTGCTCCCTAGCAGTTACCCTGTTTGCCGTGTTCGTCCCAATGACCGGTCGCAGTGATAATCGCTCCAATCCGGACCTGCAAATGGCGCTGTTTGCCTCTCTTGTGACACTGCTGCTGGTCGGTTTGCTGACGCCGTTTATAGTGCTGTTCCGTCGGAAGGTGTACGTGTTTGGTACCATTCTGCTACTGTTTCTAGTGACGGCGATTGTGGCGGCCACTCCAGAGGGTTTCCCATTCCGGGAGCGTACCTCACCGCAAAGATATTACATATTTGTAAGTGTTTTTAGGAAGGAAGTGTATTTTGAAAACAATTAACTTTTTTTTCTCACTTGTAGCATCATCAGCGAAACTTTTACTGGCCAAACGGAACACTGCGTGACTCCGGTGCTATCTACTACCTTCACCCACAAGATCGTCACACTCCGGAACTGTTACAGTCGGAGGTTCCCGAATGGTCAGCGGCTCAGCTGCTCGGGGACGAATGCGAAAAGGAACTCTACTGCGGTATACCCTTCTACATCAACCGATATCACCGGCAGAGTGGCTCAAGCTACTGGCTGCCGGCAATGGAACCACCGATCTTCCCCGAACGGGTCAGTTTCGAATTCGTTTCTCGTGAGTCACCCGCCCCGGGAAGGGTGCGTATGTACTTTCGGGTACAAGGGCCGAGCCACATGAGCTTGTACGTGTCCCCGCTGGCCGGCCGAACGCTTGTCGGGTGGAGTTTCAGTGAACGCATCCCACCCAGCGGAAAGCGCTGGAATGGACAGGATGTGTACTTTGTGAACTTTTTCTCCGGGTCGATGGAGTTAACTCCGTTCACATTCTACATTGAGATTGAACACGCAGCAGCGGGTACGGCGCTGTCGAGTGATTCCCATTTCTATCTCTCGGTGGTCGCCCAGTACATGCATCACGACAGCGTGTACCGTGCGCGAGAGTTCCAAACACTGCTGGATAAGATGCCCAAGTATGCGCACACCGTCGCCTATCCAGGGTATTTGGAAAGTTGGATATTCTAGGAAATAAAACACAACAACCGATTACATTTGTGTGTTTGATAAGAGATTTATTGTGAATGATCAGCTGGCTGCCGGACGAAATAACCCCACGGAACGGAACCAGTGTAATGGTCTACGGGACCACGGTAGACCCTCATCTCCACCCGCCGTGGAATGTGTTTGTAGGTGTTTCTTTTGTGAAAAACTGTGTGTGCTGCAGCAGATGTGATCCAGCTGACGGAGGCAAGCAACGTTAGCAGCATCTATAAAACACAAATATATGAGTGATTTAAGCGAAATTCTTTAGGAATTGTTTACTTACCATTAAACGGCTTAAGGTGAAATACATCTTGCTAGGTGAAGTGTTCGTACGGTAATAGTGGCAGTCGTTGTAGCTACACCGTATTTGAAGAAAACTGAGACACAGTCAAAGTGCTGGTTGGAATGTGCGTAATCGTTTCTTTGTGGTAAATCCGGCATGCTAAAGTGATCGTAATAGTGATCATTGAACGAATGCTACTGGTTCACGCATCACTTGTCACCCGATCATGCCACAAATAATGGAACAAAAGCCACAGTCAGTCACTCACTCAGTGGTCCAACTCTTTCTCACTCTTTATTTAACGCAATTAGTTTCGTATCCAATTCAAACATAACTTTCTTTTATTCAAATCAACCCGTTTATCAGTCTACCAACCTCCCCCCGACCTCTACTCGATCAGTATATTCGGCTAACGAGATGAGCGGGATAGGCAACTACATGCGCATAGTCGGGAAATTGGTCGACAAATTGCTGAAACTCGCTAGCACGATACTGTTCATGGTGCATGTACTGTGCCACTATGTTGAGGTAAAAGCTCCAACCCGCTTCCGCCGCCTTGCTAGCCGTACCATGCACCGTAAGATAAAACTCGTGCGGACGATCATCGATTCCATGCACAAAGTTAACGAAGTGCACCTCCTGTCCATTCCAAGCCAGCCCACTGCGAGGAATGGTCTTGCTGAAGCTCCAGCCAACTAATTTCACGCCCTCCACGGGAGAAACGTAGAAGCTCATGTGATCTGTGCCTTTTGCCGTGAAAAAGAACGTAGTAAGGTTGAGCTCTGGATCACGTTGACTGTCCACCAGCTGAAGATCGATTGCTTCGGGCAGGGTAAATGGGTTGCCTTGTATCCAAAGGCCGTTTTCGCGCTGTCCGTGCTGGGTGTTCTGATAGAAAGGTATACCACAGTACAGCTCCTTGTTACACTCATCCCCCAGCGGTACGGCGGACAGGTCGGACTTGACTGCCAGCTCGCGGATAAGATCGCCTGTGTAACGGTCCTGCGGATGAACGTAGTAGCCTCCTTCCAATCGTCTCAGCGTACCATTCTGATGGTAAAACTCTCTTGTACAATGCTGCGGAATAAACCGTGCACGTTACGGTTGTGCGTTTTTGTGCGTAAAAGCTCCCTTGAAAACCACTGTACTTACGTAGATGTAAAAGCGCTGCGGTGAAGTGTGTGCTCGGAAGGGAAACCCTGCCGACGTTACCATCACGATGATCGACACCACGAAAAAGACGGCAACTAACGCGACGTAAAGGTACGCTTTGCGTGCTAACGCTACCAGTGGGGTGAGAAACCCTGCCACCAGTAGTCCCACTAGCACGGCAAATAATGCGATCAGCAGTTCCGGATTGGCCCCTGCATTGCCGCGTCCCTGCATCGGGATAAAGGTGGCAAAGGCGGTGAGGGAAACGGAGCTAAAGTACGCGATCGGTGCAATCTGTCCGGCGAGGTGCACATACAGCCAGGCGAAGGGCGCATACTTGATCGATACGTTCACCAGCGTCGTGACGGTGTAGAACAGGATGGCCATTGTGAAGAGATAGCCGGATCGGATGCTCATAGCTGTCAGTACGACCAGTATCAACGCGTACAGAACACAAGTGGCGTGCAGCAAAAGCAGAACTCGGGCGTGCAGTGATAGGTGATCCTGTTCGAAAGATGATCGCGATCGATTAATTGGAAGTTTTAAGCGCCTGTTCCCGGGGATGATTACTTACATTTTTTACGAAATGCATATACAACAACGGCCCAGTGCACGTTGCAATCAAAAAGGGACAGACGTACAGTCCAAAGATCAACCAAGTTTGAGTGAACCAGCTCATTGTGGAATCGACGGCATTCAGAATGAGCGCAAGCGCCAGCGACAGTCCAATACCGACAATGAGTGACAGCAGCACAACACCCATGCTGGTAAGACCCTGTAGCAGCAGTTGCCCCACCGTTAGGCTCGTGCTGCGTGCCATCATCCACACGGACAAACCGATCGCACACAGAGCCACAACCACCAGGCCAACATTGAGTATGATCGATGCCCAGAGTGGATAGTACACGAGAAACCAGTTGAGAAAGTCGAAGAAAACAGCCTTACTGCCCTCATGCTCACGGATGTCGTACAGCTCCGGTGCGTTGGCTAGCGCTTTGGCCAATGCTAGCACATTGTCCCCAGTGTGCTGTAGCGTTGTGTTCGGTATGGTGTCGTAGGCATCGTACGCCGTGTGGTACAGATAGCCCCAGGTACTGTGAGCGAAATCCATGCCCGGTATATTGCCGACGGTCGAGTAGATTAAATAATCCGTTTCCGATGGTACCAGATCCGCCTGGAACAGTTCCTCCGCTACCGCGGTACAGTACGGATGGGGAACATGATCGCGATAGTACTGTCTCGTTCGGAAGGGAAAGAAGAAAGAACAGTGTTGTGAGTGTTTGTCGATCGCGTACGACTAGCACACGCTAGCTGCTTACTTCCATGAGGAACGAGTACTTGGGTCCAGCTTGAAACATGATGTCCCGTCCACCGTTCGCCGCCACGTCCATGTTGATGAACGTTCGCACCTTGGCGAACCACCGATGATGCGCCACGAACGCGTGCGATCCTTGCAGTGTGTTCTCCTCGCAGCCATTAAACACAAACACCAGCCCATGCTCGTACGATCGCTTGCTTTGGGTCAGCTGCCTCATCACTTCCAGCATTATAACGCTCATGGTTCCATCGTCCCCGGCTCCGGGGCTTTGCGGGACGCTGTCGAAGTGTGAGCTGAGCATCAGATAGTTGTCCGGCTCGCTGCCCTGCGCCGGTACAATCCGGGCCACCACATTCTGAATGCCCTGGTACACGCTCGTCTGGGGGTACTTTTCGTAGTCGAGATACATATCACCGTACGCACGCTGCACCTCCACCTCAACGCGATGTGCGGCGGGGTTTGCTTCGGCGGCGATTTCGTCGATAACACGAAGCAGAAATTGTACGGTGACTATTTCGTTGGCGTAGCTGCCGGCCACCCGCGGTCCAACGTTGCTCATTTCGAACAGATGCTGCTTGGCCACTTCCGCTATGAAGCGGTCCGGGTGCGTTAGCTCATCCGCACGGCGCAATGCGATCGGCATCGCTGCCCAGTTCCAGTAGACGAGAAAGTAGACTCCGGCCACCGCACCGGACAGACCGAGCAACCACCAGGGGGAGATTTGTGCATCGCGCTTCGAGCGTTTTTGGTTCGCTGACTCGAACAGGTCGGCTTCACTTTCCATGTCCATGTCTGTGGAACACACCAGCTAAGCGATGACTGACCGGCAGTGGGGAGGACTTGGTTGAATGTTTTCAATTGCTTTAACACCATTATCATATCGCTTGAGCAGTTTTAATTAGTGATCCCCCCACAGTTGGGTCCGTATCAAAGCCTCCGATAAAGCTGATTGGCCGATAGTCTAGATTGAAGATCGACAAGAAGGGGGTTGACAAAGTTCGCAAGCGATTACGATATGACGATTAAACGGGTGAAACAATACGAAATACACACACTTAATCGTACGATAGCCTTTGAAAGGGTGGTCAAATCTGATCGATTAAGCCCATTACTAATCACACATGCATATTTTGAACAATACTTATGCGTCGAATTATCGATAAGGAATGCTACATGGGTGTGTTGTGTGCCTTGGTCGAGGCATATTACTCTTCGTTTTTCATTTATTTTCTGTGGAACTGTGGAAAATGTCGAACTAGGGCTGATCTAGCTGGGTTGAATCCCACTGGTTTAATCTACAGCAAAATTGCTGGAAATGCTCGGTCCGGTCCGAACGGGACTCGATCCCATGACGGACATGTTGTTGTTGTTGAGTCATGCGAATTAACGACTGTACCCCACGGAATCCACCCTTTGAACCATTCTCACCCATCAAAGCAACCACTGATGAAACTGGAGTATCAAAGTAATCATTGACGCAGCATACACCTTTCCATCATTCCTGCGCTATTACATTTCCCTGCACCTACACTGAGAATTGTCGAAAGAGAAGTACACATCCAGCAGCAGCAGCAGCAGCAGCAGCCACCTAAACAGACCATCATGTCGGACCCGGATCCGGATCGTCACCTGAAAAAAGTGCTCGATGTCATTGGCGTCAGCACGAAAATCGGCAATGTGGTACAGCTGGTCAAACGACGTCGTGGCAGCCCGCCGAAAATTACGGAAGAGCAGGAGATTCAACAACGGCTCGAGAAATCGAAAGATGCCCGCTCGGAGCGGCTCAACATCTTGGCCACCAAGCACCGGCACGTGCTAGAGGTGGGTGCGTACATCTTGGGCGAAGATCAGGACTACGTCGCTGAGTGTGTGGCGGACCGGATGTTCGATGTGCAGCTGCTGGATAGCTTCTTTGAGGCAGAGGGCACGAAGGCGCTGCTCCTGTTTTACGACATGTGTCCTCCGCCCGGCATGGATACGGGCCGGTACAATGCGAAGGTAAAGCAGGCAAGCAATCAAGTTTGGATCACCGATGGACGCAGTGGCAAAGTGACCGCGGTTTGTGTGGGAGTGTGTCGGCACAGTAATGTCAAGCCGATCGAAACCAAAGGACTCAGCGATGTAAGTATACAAACGCGACAGTATGTTCTGTGTGACAGATAGAATCAAGAATGTTTGTATGCTTTTAGGAAATCCTGTTCACAAACATCACGATACCCTCCGGAAGCTCGATCGTGTACAGTTTGGTTTCCCTTTTAGAGCGCGTGCTGAAGCCGGCCATCGACTACATCCGCGACTATGGCCATTGCAATGAGATGCAGAAGAGTAACTTTAAGTACGGCGTGAACCGGTTCATCAATTTCCTCAAAAGTACCGAAAAAGACATTTCCCAGCGTATCGTGTTTGAGGTGGATCGTGATTTGTACATGGGCTTTCTACTGACCGCCATCCAGGTGCAGGAAACGGCACACAATCGAGAAAAGATGGGTCGAGTTGAGCACATTTTCGCCCGCTGGATGGAACAGGTACAGTATGCACTCACACAGGGCGACCAGATCGAGCAGGCTCCCCATTACGCCGGACCGCTGGTGGAGTTGGAATATTGGCGCACGGTACTAACGCGCTACACGTCAATCAGCGAGTTTACGGAGGGTAAAGTGTTTCGCCAGTTTCTGGAATCGCTAAAAATCTCACGCGGCAAGTTGGCTAAGGTTTGGGAAGGTTTAGCAGCAGAGTTGTCCAACAAGCTGATCGAATCGCGGGATAACGTACGCTTCATTAGCTCGATCGAACGGTTCTGGGATCCTCTGTACCGATGCGATCCACAGGAAGCGACGAGAAGCATTCCAAGCTTGCTGGAAGTCATCCGTCAGGTTTACAAATCCTCCATGTACTACAACACCTCGGACCGCATAACAGGGCTGCTGACAAAGATTGCCAACCAAATCATCATCAACTGCCGGCTGTTTCTAACTGATCGTGGCACGATTCGCATCTACAACCAGCCCAAGCAGGTGCTGATCAGCAAGATCACCATCTGTCACAACTTGGACGCAGCCTTCCGGGACAGCTATAGGCAGACGGTGCAAAAAATGGCAGACAGTCCCACCGAAACACCTTGGGAATGTTCGCAGGTGTTTGTGTTTGGAAAACTGAATCACTTCAAGCTGCGGTTGGCGCGCATACTGGAAGTCATGGAGCTGTTTCTAAAGTACGAAATCATCGAGCAGGTTGCTATTTCCGGAACGGAAGTGTTTTCAGGGCGCATAAGGGCGGCCTATGAAACGCTTACCTCGAAGCCGTACGATCCATTGATCTACACCGAGCACCAGTTTGACAGCGATTACGAATGTTACCTGAAGGAGGTAGAGCTGGCAGAATCGGGGCTGCAAAAGTTTCTCAAAAATCAGCTCGCCAACGAGCGCACGGTCGATAGCAGTTTGTTGATTTTGCGGCGGTTCGAGAAGCTGCAGCTGGAATGTTTGTGCATTGATCGCCGTTATCTGGATGTGGCCATGATGCTGGAGACGGAAATTTTTCAACTGAAAGATATTTACAACGAAAACCGAGCGAATCCCCCGATACCGTACGGTGTGCCGGAAACTGTCGGGCGCATAATGTGGGCCCGTGCGCTGTTTCGTCAGATGGACACTCCGCTTGCGAATCTCAAACATCGAGCGTGCGTGGTGAACCACCGCAAAGCCCAGCTTTGCATCAAATACTACAACTATCTGTGCGAAGTGTTGATCCACTACGAATTGCTGCACCACAAAGCGTGGATGGTGTTTGCGGAGAAGGCTCGCACCAAGCTGTCTACACCGGTGTACCGGAAGCGTACCTCGGACAACTGGTTGGAGCTCAACTTCCATCCATGGATCATGCAAGTGATCAGGGAAACGGAGGTAGTGCTAAAGCTTGGGTTGAGTGCGCCCGATTTTACGCTTGTTTTGGTGCAGAACAAAATGAAAATTGATCAATGCTTTGAAAGGGCGAAGCATCTTTTGCGACAGAACAACACGCTCCGTTTGGGCATTCCGCCGATATTTTTGCCACTGATGCGCACGATGTTGGTGAAGCTCGATAAAGCCTTTCTGCCCGGGTTGTGTGTCATTACGTGGGAATCGCTGAACATTGAAAAGTATCTAGACGAGGTGGAAAGTACGCTCACGGAGACGGAACAATTCTACAAGGAGGTGCACGACATTTGGCAGGCCCGTGTCGAGGATACGCTGAGTTCGTTCGAGAGTACCGATCTGCTGACGCTCCCGGCCGATCCGGTCGATCCGAACGAGTTCTACGAAATGAACATTCGATACCGCCAGTCGGTGCAGGTGTACCTGGAGAAGAAATCGCAGGCCATGGAAGGTGCAGTTATAGAGCTGATCAACAAGTTTGCCACGAAAATTGAAGTCCCCGAGCGTGACGATCGCGGAAATCGCAAATATCAGCTGCCGCTAGATCAAATCACCGATGAAAATAGACGCAAAGAAGAGCTGCTACCGACGGACAAGTTTGATTGGATTCGATTCGACAAGCTGTACAAAACTCCTGCCAATCCCACGCCCGAGGCACATCTGGAAGCGCTCTTTCAGGATTACGGTGCGCTCAACTATGACGTGACGACGCTACACATAGACTGCATGGAGTTGTTTGCGTACTTCAACAATCGCATCATTAACGTGTTTGTGCGTATGGTGAAAAACTCGCTGGAAAAACTGCGCTCCCGGCTCGAGCTGGTGCGGCTGCAGCTGAACAAGGCAGCCATTCTGGGCGAAATTCATCCTCTCATAGTTACTGCAATGAAGCTGCAAACGGACTGTTGCGACATTGTACCCTCGCTGGAGGATATACAGTTCTCGTTTGAGCGAGTCGTGCTGAACGTGGTGGAGACGTTCTACGCGATCTCCACTTGGGGCCGGCAGGCGAAATCTGCCGCGAGAAAAGCAAGACGTCCAATGCTAGCAGAGCAGCGTGCTGAAAGGGACTGGTTCAAGCTCATTTCCGAACACAAGGAGGTGACCCGAATGGTGCACGAATTTGATGGTGGAATGTTGCTGCTAAAGCCCGACATCAGCTACATTTTGAAGGAGGTGTACGATCACTACGAATACCTTTGGAAGCAGAACTTGTTCGGCCTGGAAATGGAAGCAAAGCCCGAGCGGTTTGAAAAGATTAAGGAAGATCTGGCCTGCGTCACGTACACTAGCCACATTGGGCCGATCGTGATCAATTTGGATGGTGTTGTAGAGGTTGTTCTTCGACGGTTTTTCGCTTTCTACAACATCCGAATTGGAGAAATTGTCGACTTTATCACCGAGCACGATGAGACGCTCAAGCGCAAGCTCTCCGATTTGGACGACATTCGTATGGCGATGGACTGTTTGCAAACGGTGCAGGATAATTTCTCCTTCATCGATGTCGATCTTACGTTTATCGAGCAAACGTACCGCACGTTGGCCGAATTCGAGCAGCTTGAAATAACGCAAGAACAGGTGGATAGCGTTTACGGTATTCGTGACACTTTCAAAGCAATGATCAAGATGGTGGAGAAGGTCGAGAATGACATCATCGCGCTGCAGGTACCGTTGCAACGCGAGCTAGGCGCCGGAGTGGCCAAGTTCAACGAAGAAATTACCGGCTTTGATCTAGAGTTTGAAACGAACGGCCCTATGGAGGAGGGCATTCCGGCGAAGGAGGCTAGCGATCGGTTGCTCATGTTTCAGGGACGGTTCGATGAGCTGTGGCGCAAGTTCGAAATGTACGCCAATGGCGAAGCGTTCCTGGGGTTAAAGGTGAACGACTATCCGGTGCTGCACAAGCGCAAGAAAGAGTTCAATCTGCTCAACAAACTCTACTCGCTGTATCTGCAAGTGATGAAGAGCATCGATCAGTACTACGAAACTCCGTGGCAGGATGTGGATATTGAGAACATCAACGCAGAGCTGACCGATTTCCAGAACCGCTGTCGAAAGCTACCGAAAGCAATGAAGGATTGGCCAGCTTACATTGAGCTGAAGACCAAGATCGACGACTTCAACAACAGCTGTCCACTGTTGGAGCTTATGTGCAATGAGGCGATGAAAGACCGGCACTGGGAGAAGCTGGAACAGATGCTGGACTGTAAGTTTGATGTAACTTCGCCGACCTTTACGCTGGGTAACATAATGGAAGCACCGCTGCTCAAGTTTTCGGACGACATCGAGGATACGTGTATCGGCGCAGTGAAGGAGAACGACATCGACACCAAGCTGCGCTCGGTAGTGGCGGAATGGTCTACGGTGAATCTACAGTTTGCACCATTCAAGGCTCGTGGCGAACTACTCATCAAGCCGGCAGAAACGGTCGAGATCATATCGTTGCTCGAGGATAGCATCATGATCGTGAACTCGCTGGCATCGAACCGGTTCAACGCCCATTTCAAGAAGGACATAATGCTGTGGCTGCACAAGCTGGTGAACACTGGAGAAATTCTGGAGAAATGGCTGCAAGTGCAGAACCTGTGGATATATCTGGAGGCCGTGTTTGTCGGAGGAGACATTTCCAAGCAGCTGCCACAGGATGCGAAACGCTTCGCCGGCATTGATAAGAGCTGGGTGCGCATAATGTTCCGTGCGCGAGACAATCCGAACGTTGTGAATTGCTGTACGGGCGAAGACTTTATGTCCTACACGCTAACATCTCTGCTGGAGCAGCTCGAAACGTGCCAGAAGTCGCTCACCGGGTATTTGGAATCGAAGCGACTCCTGTTCCCCCGATTCTTCTTCATCTCCGATCCTGTGTTGCTGGAAATTCTCGGCCAAAGCTCTGACCCAACCTCCATTCAGGCTCATTTGTTGAGTATTTTCGATGCCGTCGCCAGGGTTGAGTTTGATGAGAAAACGTTCGGTAAAATCGTGGCCATTTGCTCGGACAATGGTGAGCGCGTTCCGCTTGCTAATCCCGTGTTCTGCGCCGGTGGGGTGGAGATTTGGCTCGGCAATCTGTTGGGTGAGATGCAGGATACCATCCGAACGATCCTGGCTCAGATGGCTCACTGTCTCGCAAGTCCGGATTTTAATTTCATCGTCGGCTTTCAAGAGTATTGCGGCCAGGCAGGTCTCGTCGGTGTACAGCTACTGTGGACGAACGAGGCAGAAATAGCGCTGAGCAGATGCCGCACTGACAAAGCGATCATGCGTGTGACCAACAACAGGTTCCTCAATCTGCTAAACAGCCTGATTGAACTGACGGTGAAGGATCTAACGAAGTTGGAGCGTATTCGCTTCGAAACGATGGTTACCATACACGTGCACCAGCGTGACATTTTCGACGATCTCGTGCGCTTCCGCATAAGAACAGCGCTGGACTTTGAGTGGCAAAAGCAGGCACGGTTTTATTACATCGATGAAACGGACGACGTAATCGTGAAGATAACGGATGTGGATTTCATCTATCAAAACGAGTATCTCGGCGTAACGGAACGATTGGCCATCACGCCGCTCACGGATCGATGCTACATTACGCTGGCCCAAGCGATCGGTATGTCGATGGGAGGAGCTCCAGCCGGTCCTGCTGGCACGGGCAAAACGGAAACCACAAAGGATATGGGTCGTGCATTAGGGAAGCTGGTGGTGGTCTTCAATTGTTCGGATCAGATGGATTTCCGAGGTTTGGGCCGCATTTACAAGGGTCTCGCCCAATCCGGTTCCTGGGGCTGTTTCGATGAGTTCAATCGTATCGAACTTCCCGTGCTGTCCGTGGCTGCGCAACAAATTCAGTAAGTATTTGTACCGTAACCATGAGGTGAGCAAGTATCGTTTTCTAAACCAAATGCTTTGTCCGTGCTCTTTACAGTATCGTTCTCAGTGCCCGCAAGGAAAAGAAGACATCCTTCCTGTTTAGTGACGGTGACACAGTTTCGCTCAATCCAGAGTTTGGACTGTTCATCACCATGAATCCGGGATACGCAGGACGACAGGAGTTGCCCGAGAATTTAAAAATCATGTTCCGATCGGTCGCAATGATGGTTCCCGATCGACAAATTATCATGCGCGTCAAGCTGGCCAGCTGCGGTTTCAAGGACAACGTTATACTGGCGCGTAAATTTTTCACACTCTACAAGCTGTGCGAGGAACAGCTGTCGAAGCAAGTGCACTACGATTTCGGTTTGCGTAACATTCTGTCCGTGCTGCGAACGCTCGGTGCCCAAAAGCGTGCCAATCCGACCGATACGGAGGAAACGATCGTTATGCGTGTCCTGCGAGACATGAACGTGTCAAAGCTGGTGGACGAGGATGAGCCGTTGTTCATTTCGCTGATTGAGGATCTGTTCCCAGGTATCAAGCTGAGCACCTCGAGCTACAAGGAACTGCAAAAGGCCATTGCAAACAGCACTGAATCGCTTGGATTAATGAACCATCCCGAATGGAATCTGAAAGTAATTCAACTGTACGAAACTTCCCTTGTGCGACACGGACTGATGACTCTGGGACCGACCGGTGCAGGAAAGACGCAGTGCATTCTAACCCTGCTGAAGAGCTTTACCGAGCTCGGTATGCCGCACAAGGAAATACGCATGAATCCGAAAGCAATCACTGCTCCCCAGATGTTTGGAAGGCTGGACGTAGCCACGAATGATTGGACGGATGGCATTTTCTCGACGTTGTGGCGCCGTACACTAAAGGTGAAGAAAACGGACTTCGTATGGCTGGTGCTCGACGGACCGGTCGATGCAGTATGGATCGAGAACTTGAATTCCGTGCTGGATGATAACAAAACGCTGACGTTGGCAAACGGTGATCGTATTACGATGGCACCGAACGCAAAGCTGGTCTTTGAGCCGGACAACGTGGACAACGCATCGCTGGCTACCGTAAGTCGCATGGGTATGGTGTTTATGAGTGCGTCCATCATGAAGTGGGAACCGATTCTAAATGGATGGCTCAAAACCAAGCCAGCGGATGTTAGCGAACTGTTGCGGCGCCTGTTTATGAAGATCTACAACGATCTGCATGAGTTTGTGCAAACGAAACTGAAGGCCAAAATGAAGATACTGGAAGCCATCTACATTCGGCAGTGTTGTGATCTTCTGGAAGGGCTGTTGGCTCCACGGAACGAAGGCGAAGCGACGGCCGACTTTACTGATGCTCACGTGGAGAGGCTATTTCTGTTCTCGCTCATGTGGTCTTTGGGTGCCGTGCTTGAGCTGGATGATCGTGAAACAATGGGAGAGTTTATAGCAAAGCATCCCTCCAGAATGAGTAAGTAATCTGAATCTGACCTTAGGTGTTGTGTGATGATTGCCATTCCTCATTTCTTTGCTTATTGAATTTGCAGAATGGCCAAAGTTACAACCGGGTGAAACGATTTTCGAGTACGTCGTATCAGAGGAGGGCAACTGGCAGCATTGGAATGATCGCGTAGAAGAGTACATCTACCCTAGCGACAGTGTGCCGGAGTTTGCGAGTATCTTGGTGCCAAACGTCGACAATGTGCGAACCTCATTCCTGATCGATTTGGTAGCGAGGCAAAGCAAAGCAGTGCTTCTGATCGGTGAACAGGGCACCGGCAAAACCGTCATGATCAAGGGCTACATGTTGCAGTACGATCCAGAGTATCATCTTTCGAAGAGCTTCAACTTTTCCTCCGCCACCACGCCGAACATGTTCCAGCGGATCATTGAATCGTACGTGGAGAAGCGCGTGGGCACAACGTATGGTCCACCTCAGCAGCGCAAGATGTCCATCTTCATCGATGACGTTAACATGCCGATCGTGAACGAGTGGGGCGATCAGGTAACGAATGAGATCGTGCGCCAGCTGATGGAGAATCGGGGCTTCTATTCGCTAGATAAACCGGGCGATTTCCTCACCGTGTTGGACATTCAAATGCTGGCGGCAATGATCCATCCGGGTGGCGGTAGAAACGACATCCCGCCTCGGCTGAAGCGTCAGTTCTGCATCTTCAATTGTGCCATTCCCAGCAACAAGTCAATGGACAAAATATTCGGCGTGCTTGGCGAAGGGTACTTCTGTGAGTCGCGGTTCAACGAGGTGCTGGTTCGGTTCATTCCTCGCCTGGTGCCATTAACACGTAAAATTTGGCAAGCAACAAAGGTGAAGATGCTTCCGACACCGGCCAAATTCCACTACGTGTTCAATCTGCGGGATCTGTCTCGCATCTGGGAAGGCATGCTGAAAGTCAAATCGGAACAGTGCGAAACCATCCGGACGGCAATAAATGTAAGTTCAGGGATGTGTGGGGTATTTGGAGGATTTTAACTGTGTCACCATGACATTTGATTTCAGCTCTGGCGGCACGAATGTACGCGCGTGATAGCCGATCGGTTTACAAACTTTGAGGATCGCATATGGTTTGTCGATTATTTGCGAACAGCAGCCGAGCAAGAGCTTGGGCCCGACTTTGAACACTATCAGGCAGAAGAGCAGTTCTTCGTCGACTTTCTGCGAGATGCTCCCGAACCTACCGGCGAAGAAGGAGATGACGTGAGCTTAGAACCACCGAAGCTGTACGAAGAAATGCCCGGCTTTGAGGATACTACTGCTCGCGTCAAAATGTTCCTTGAGCTGTACAACGAACAGGTCCGTGGCGCTACGATGGATTTAGTGTTCTTCCGCGATGCCTTGATTCATTTGATGATAATTGCGCGCATCATCGGTACTCCGCGTGGAAATGCACTGCTGGTGGGCGTCGGAGGATCAGGCAAGCAGAGCTTAACACGGTTAGCGTCATTCATTGCCGGGTACAAGTTTTACCAGATCACGTTGACCAGAGCGTACAACGTGAACAATCTGATGGAGGATCTGAAGTATCTGTACCGTGTGTCTGGTGTGGAAGGTCAAGGCATAACGTTTATATTCACCGATAACGACATCAAGGACGAAGGCTTCCTGGAGTACATCAACAATGTGCTCAGCTCAGGTGAAATCGCCAACCTCTTCCCCAAGGATGAAATCGATCAAATAACAAACGAGCTGATACCGGTGATGAAGAAGGTCGATCCCAAACGTATCCCGACGCAGGACAACCTGTACGATTTCTTCATCTCTAGAGCGCGGGCCAACCTTCACATTGTGCTGTGTTTCTCGCCTGTGGGAGAAAAGTTCCGCAACCGGTCGCTCAAGTTCCCGGGGCTCATCTCAGGCTGTACCATCGATTGGTTCCAGCGCTGGCCAGAGGATGCACTCATTGCCGTATCAACACATTTCCTGCGCGACTACAATATCGTCTGCATGCCTGACGTTAAGGTGCGACTGATCGAAATCATGGCATTCGTGCAGAACCGTGTGGCCGAAGTGTGCGTCGAGTATTTCGAACGGTTCCGCCGGCAGGCGCACGTGACGCCCAAATCGTTCCTTTCATTTCTGGAAGGCTACAAAGTCATCTACAGACAGAAGCACGAAAACATTGCCGTTCTAGCGAGCCGAATGCAAACCGGTCTGGTGAAGCTGATCGAGGCGGCGGAATCCGTTGATGTACTGCGCCTAGAGCTGGAGGAGAAAGAGAAGGACATTGTGATTGCCACTAAAGCGGCGGAGGTGGTATTAGCGTCCGTGACGGAGTCTCAGTGTGCAGCCGAGCTGGTGAAAGCGGATGTATTGGTGGTGAAGAACAAGGCCGACATACTGGTAGAGCAAATCCAGGCGGACACGCTAGTGGCGGAGGATAAACTGGAAGCTGCCCGACCTGCACTGGAGCAGGCTGAAGCAGCCCTAAAGACGGTGACCGGTGCCGATATTGCGACGGTACGAAAGCTTGGTAAACCACCGTACCTGATCACACTGATCATGGACGTTGTGTTGATACTGTTCGGAAGACGAATAGCTGCCGTCAAACCGGACGAGGAACGCCAGTTTATGCTGGCGTCATGGGAGCAATCGCTTAAGGTAATGGCGGACACGGGCTTCCTTGGCAAAATTGTACGCTACCAGGCGGATCTCATCAATGCGGAAACGGTCGATCTCATGATGCCGTATTTCAACTACCATCTGTACACGTTTGAGGCGGCCAAGGCAGCTTGCGGCAATGTGGCCGGTCTACTGAAATGGACTGTTGCGATGGCGGACTTCTACGACGTAAATAAGGATGTGCTGCCCTTGAAGGCTAACTTGGTGCGGCAGCAGAAGAAGCTAGACATAGCCATGGCCGAGAAGGCAGAAGCGGAGGCACTGTTGAAAGCAAAGGAGGAAGAGTTGGCCGTCGTGCAGCAAATGTTTGACGAGGCAATGGCGAAGAAAAAAGCCGTGCTGGATGATGCGAAACAATGCCAGGATAAAATGGATGCAGCTTCGGCGCTGATTGACGGGTTGGCTGACGAAAGGGTACGGTGGACAGAGCAGTTGGAGCAGTTTAAAGATGAGACCGAGCGGCTTGTTGGAGATGTGCTCATCCTAACCGGCTTTCTTTCGTACACTGGTCCCTTCAATCAAGAGTACCGCACCGTACTTCAGATGAGCTGGCAGAATGAACTCAGCAAACGCCGCATTCCAGTGTCCAGGAGCATAAATATTACGGAAAACCTCACCGATCCCGCCACTATAGGAGAGTGGAATTTGCAAGGATTGCCGAACGATGAGCTTTCGATTCAGAATGGCATCATCGTGACGAAGGCAGCTCGCTATCCACTGCTTATAGATCCCCAGTCACAGGGCAAGATGTGGATCAAGAACAAGGAGAATGATTTTGGTTTGGTGGTGACATCGCTCAATCACAAGTACTTCCGAAATCACATCGAAGATTGCGTTTCACTCGGCTACCCGATGCTGATCGAGGACATTGGTGAAGAGCTCGATCCCGTGCTGGACAACGTTTTGGAGAAGAATTTCATCAAAATGGGCAACACTTACAAGGTGAAGGTGGGTGACAAGGAGGTTGATGTGAATGATTCGTTCCGCATGTATATGACCACGAAGCTACCGAACCCGCTCTACACGCCCGAGGTGTCTGCCCGAACGTCCATCATTGATTTCACCGTGACGATGCGTGGGCTAGAGGATCAGCTGTTGGGTCGAGTGATCTTGACGGAGAAGCGCGAGCTGGAATCGGAGCGAACCAACTTGATCAAAGATGTGACTGCAAATCGACGTAAAATGCAGGAACTGGAGGCAAACCTGCTACACAAGCTGTCCACCACGCAGGGCAGCTTGGTGGATGATGTGACGGTGATTGGGGTGCTGAACACGAGCAAAATCACCTCGATTGAAGTGCGCGAGAAGCTGAAGATCGCGCGGGAAACGGAGATCAAAATCAACCGAGCTCGCGAAGAATACCGACCGGTAGCGGCACGAGGCAGTGTGTTGTACTTCCTCATATGCAGCATGACCATGGTGAACAACATGTATCAAACGTCGCTGGTACAGTTCCTGGAACGCTTCGACATTTCAATGAACCGTTCCGATCGACATCCGGTGCCGACGAGACGTATTAACAACATTATCGAATATCTCACCTATGACATCTTCCGATACGTGTGCCGAGGGTTGTACGAGGTGCACAAGTATCTGTTCGTTCTTCTGATGGCTCTGAACATTGATTTGGACCGGAAAACGGTAACGCATGCCGAGTTTCAAACGTTCATCAAAGGAGGAGCAGCTTTGGATATCAACACGTGTCCGGAGAAACCGTACAAATGGATTGCCGATGTAACGTGGCTGAATTTGGTGCAGCTCTCCAAACTCGATCAGTTCAGCGCAATACTCGACAGCATACGGGGCAATGAGAAGGGCTGGAAAGCGTGGTTCTCGAAGGAAGCGCCCGAAGAAGAGCCACTGCCACCGGAGGGAGGTTATCAGTCGATGGATGCATTCCGCCGTTTGCTGATCATTCGGGCATGGTGTCCGGACCGAACGTTGTTCCAGAGCCGTCGCTATCTGGGCATGTCGCTTGGCGAACGGTTTGCCGATCCCGTCATCATCAACTACGATGCGCTGCTGGAGGAAAGCCGGCCGTTGACGCCGTTGGTTTGCTTTCTGTCTATGGGTTCCGATCCGACGCCCAGCATTGAAAGTTTGGCCAAAAAGAATGCCATCAAGTGCCGCTCGATCTCGATGGGCCAGGGACAGGAGGTGCATGCACGCAAACTTGTCGGCAGTTCGCTGGAGGAAGGCTCCTGGGTGTTGCTCCAAAACTGCCATCTCGGGCTGGAGTACATGAACGAGCTGTTGCTGCAGATCATGGATTTGGACCGGGCGGGTCCTACAGCGTACCATGAAAACTTCCGCATTTGGATGACCACCGAGCCACATCCCGCGTTTCCGATCACTTTCCTGCAGATGTCGCTGAAATTTACCAACGAACCACCGTCGGGCGTGAAGGCTGGTCTGAAGCGTACCTACGCCTCGATGTCGCTGGAGATGTTCGAGTACAGCGATTCGGTGCTGTACGTGCCACTGATATACGGCATATCGTTTCTGCATACGGTGGTACAGGAGCGGCGAAAGTTTGGCCCGTTAGGATGGAACATTCCGTATGAGTTCAACTCGGCAGATTGGCTGGCGAGCTGCATGTTTGTGCAGAATCATCTGGACGCACTGGACCCCAAGGTGGGTCGGGTAAGCTGGAAAACCATGCGCTACATGCTGGGTGAGGTGCAGTACGGAGGACGCGTTACGGACGACTACGACAAGCGGCTGCTCAACACCTTCGCTCGCGTTTGGTTCTCGGATGCAATGTTTGAGGAAACGTTCCGCTTTTTCCGCGAGTATCGCATTATGCGTTTCAAGACCATTGAAGAGTACCTTGAGGCCATAGAAGGCATGCCGCTGGTAGATCCTCCGCAGGTGTACGGATTACACTCGAACGCAGACATTACGTACCAGAGCAATACGACCAAGGAAATCTTGGACACGATCCTGTCCATCCAACCGAAAGGTGAGGTTCAAATTCAAGAGCATAGCATATTGTATGGATGGATGGTCATTTTCCTCGATCTTTTTTTCTATTCCGCAGAATCATCGGGAGGTGGTGGCGAGACGCGTGAAGTGACCGTAGCACGGATGGTACGCGATATGCTGGGCAAAGTGCCTCCGCCGTACGATCCGTACGCGGTAAAGGAACGGTTGCGCATCATGGGTCATCAGGAGTCGATGAACATCTTTTTGCGCCAGGAAATAGATCGGATTCAGCGTATCCTGTTGCTCGTACGCCAGACGCTAGACGATCTGCTGCTTGCGATCGATGGTGTGATCATCATGAACGAGCAGCTTCGCGATGCGCTGGACAACATCTACGATGCGCGCGTGCCCACCGTTTGGAAGCGGGGCAGTTGGGCGTCGGCCTCGCTTGGCTTCTGGTTTACGGAGTTGATTGAGCGCAACACACAGTTCAACAACTGGTGTTTCCGCAAGCGGCCCAACATGTTCTGGATGACGGGATTCTTCAATCCGCAGGGATTCTTAACCGCCATGCGACAGGAAGTGGCCCGCGCCCACAAGGGCTGGGCCCTGGACATGATCACACTGCACAATGACGTGACGCAGATGCTGACCGAAGAGTGCAAGGTAACGCCACCGGAAGGGGTGTACGTTTACGGGCTGTACATCGATGGAGCCGGCTGGGACAAGCGGTTTATTCGGCTGCAGGAAGCAACCAATAAGGTCCTGTACTCACCGATGCCTGTGATACACGTGTATGCCATCAATTCCACTGCACCGAAAGATCCAAAGCTGTACGAGGTAAGTTTCCGTTTTCAATTTTTTTTTTGTTGTTTCGAGGGTGGCGTGGACCAAACAGAAATTAACCATAATACGTCTCCACAGTGTCCAGTGTACAAGAAAGCTAATCGAACGGATTTGAACTACATCACACCGTTGTGGTTGCAAACGGCCAAACCGCCGGAACATTGGGTTCTTCGTGGTGTTGCCCTTTTGTGTGATATCAAGTAAATTCGAGGCGAGAAAGGAATTTGTTGGGGGAAGGACCAATTAAAGAAAATAGTAGTTTAACTCAAAATTTTGAAGCATGCTATCGGGATGATTTTTTAATAAATGGCAACAAAGCTTTTACGAACATTGATCAAGTTTAATTGTGTAGTTTATAGTGTGCGTGTAGTTGCAAAGGGTTTAATTGTAACGACTTCACATCGTTTTGTTAAAAAGGATTCAGTTTTCGAATTAAACTATCCAAGCAACCAAGCTTTTTTGGCCATCGGATCGTAGGATGGTTTGTCATAGTGCAGCAGCGTTGTCGCGCATGCGATATAGTACACTCTGTGCAAAGTCGACGCATTGATTGATGGACAGGGGGCAGCCTTTTTAAGTAAATGTCTTTGTCGGCGTTTGAAATGATTGTTTAACAGACAAAGTATTGCATGTGTTTTATTTTAATGCATATCCGGACAAGGTATTGTATTCGCAATGAAACAACATGATTTGAATACTATTCCTGCTGTTTTCCACACTGGAAAGCGCTGGAAAAGCTTTCATTTTGCTAACAGCAGAACAAACTCGTCGGGTTTTATCGTTTGGTTTACAGGTTTCGCTTTCGGTTGTGGAACTGGAACTGCGTCCCGGACTTTGCCGAAGGTGGTATGGTGGCAAATGGTTTCACTTTCCGTTGCCCCAGTATGGGGTGGGCTTACCGAGCCGGACAATCGTGTTTGCGCTAAACTTACCATATCGCATCGCACGCAACACTGTTGACCATGAGAGACCACACCAATTTGTGTGCGTTGTTCGTTGCAATTGCAAGCAAAAATGAAACGGCCCAAACAATAATTGGTGTACTGTTTTAAGCATTATGCTACCCCGTTTAATGTTAAATTTTCGTAACATTCCCCACCAGTTTGCATACATTTCATTGATACTGAGTGAACGTGGTGGTACCACACGGCACGCGCTATACACGATCATGTCCATTCCCATATCACGATCGTGCTGCAGTAACATATGGCATTGCTTCCGGAGCGAAGGAAGCAGCGGTTCAACGATTGCTGTAACAGTCGTCACCCCACAGACGGGAGCGGACGAAAAGGCAGAGGCACAGCAGTGTGTCCGGCATCCGGCAGTTTGCCACCGGTTTGAGCGCTGCGCAGATGGAATCCAAGTATGTCTGACGGCTTTTTGTGTTGCGTTTGTCCGGGGCGTATGACACGGTGCACAATCAACCGGTGGGGTATGGTTGTGGCTAGTTCCAAGTGCAGCAACATGAACGATAAATCCGGATCACGGTTACCTTGGAAAGCTTCCCGATGTGGTCGATAACCTTCAGCTGTAAGAAGAATAGCTCAACGAACGTTTCTATCAGCAAGATTCGTGGAAGATTCGTGGAAAAACAATCTTAAATGAAGCAGTAACTTTGTTCCCCAAATTACGCTCACCTATCCAATAAAGCACCAAATTTGCTGGGAACGCGCAAAATGGAGATCAAATGACGAACGCAACGTTTTTGCGGTGGAGCGAAACCGAGACTCGAAACACGAAATGTCACACACACACACACCTGTCAGGTGTAAATAGTAGGCTGTGAAATAGGGGTTGGACGGTCGCTGAACTTGCAAGTTTTGTAGCACTGGACGGTACGCACCTCTGGCGCAGAACAAAACCAAAAAAAAAAAAGAGAGTGAACGAACTGCAGACCAGCCGAGTTTCAGTGTTGGCGCATTCTAATGCAAATAGTACAATTATCTCCGTACTCGGATGGTAATAAATTATGCAAAACAGCATGGAAACTAAAGTGTTCATACAGAGCGCCCAGACAACAGGCACACAGGCCATTTACAGAACACCAACATCCGGCAGGGGGGGGGGGGGAAGAGAAACAATGGACGTTCGTTTTGGAGTCTCACCCGTCGTAGATGGTAAGATCGAAGCTGATCGCACGCAGCGTTTTGGCTAGTGCCGCTCTGACGGCGATCATTCCTACGCATCCGGAACCGCGGGTTGTGGAACCATATTTCACCATTACTAACAGTTCCGGCAGCGAACAGCAGCATCTTTGGCAGAACCCATACTACTTAGAGCACGTTGAAGGTCGTTCGTTTCACGGCTGATTGCAGTGAAAGGTAAGCAGATATCGAGTGAGTTGTGTATAACGATTTGCCTAGCTGAAGGTATGTGCGACTCAGGGTGAAGGGAAACCGATTTACGAGAAGAGAACTATAAAGAGAGGGAGAGAGAGATGAATTGAAGAAACGGCTCCAACGTACGATGTGCGCGCGAGATAGTCTCCAAAAGGGAAGCCGTCTTCGAAGAGTCGCCGATAACGGTAAACGGAAGCAAAAGAGGGAGGAGGCACAGGCACTTTAGGGGGCAGAAAAAACGGGCACGGACGGTCGAAAGTAAAGGTCGGATAGCTATCGTATGCTCTCGCTCTTTTGCCTTCGAGCTTACTTAGTACGAACAAGAGCGCAAAGGGGGACCGCCGATGTAACTGATCGTCGAGTCAGCGTATTTGTCAGCCTTTCTCAACCTGTTACACGGACACATTAGCTTGTTAGTTTTCAATAAAGAAATGAATAAATGTATGTATGTAAATTAGACTAAATAGCTCTAAAGAAGAGTTTTTCCTTTGCTTCGTATAACGACGTACACGGTATTAGACACAGTGAGGCCACCGATTGCCAAAACGGAACTGGTTGAGAAACACTGGCTCGTACTTCCACATTTTACTTCCCACCCGTGCGCTGGAGAACCCGGATCGGCTCGCACATTTTCATTTACAAAGTCGACGGCAAAC
>KI919662.1:0-13392 GCA_000473525.2 Anopheles melas | reverse complement strand
GGGGGGGGGGGGGGGGGGGACACAACCAGCAGATCTGGTAGAAATTTGTGCCCTGAGTGAAATTGGCAAAGTGGCTCCGGACCCACCGTCCCCGAGGCGTCTAACGACTTTCTCCTCCGAAGTCCGGAAGACAACTCGGGAGAAGAGAAGCAAGATCACCAACAGTGGATCGGTTTCGTGTACTCGGATCGAAATTGTAAGTGATCGCCTTTGTGATCGGTCGTTTAAAGGTGGCTTTACGAAGGAACATGTTTGCCTAAAGAGGTTCTGCCCGCTGGCTCTCTTATTAGAGCGTGGAATAGGATTAGCAACCCCTCAGCAACGGTCGAAACTAGACTAGAACCAGTTACAGCGCTAAACCGGGCTTGCGACCCCAAAATCCCAAGACCCCATCCAGAGCCGTGTTCAAAGGCAACTCCTCCGTCGGTCCGTGTGTGCAGCAAGTAGTTTGTTACCGTTATAGTTGGGCCCGTTCGAGCGATTAGACTCGTAGCCGTGTGGTTTTGCTTTCTTGCGCGTAGAGTGCAGCGCAAGAGGGCAAACATTGGGCCCTCGCGAACGTGCCTACGACAGCATGAGGAGAGGCCTACACCAAACTACACCAAACAATGCGTGGGGATTGCGCATTTGCATACACTGCAGGCGGGTGTGTACGACGAGTGTGTGTGTGTGTGTGTGTGTGTGCCATTGAAGTGCACGTGCACCATTTTACTGGGATGAGAGATAGACGCAGGGCTTATCCATTGACGTGCCTTTTGTTTGTTTGACGGATCTTTCGCGCAATCTGGTCCGCAGATATAAACGCTAAATTTAATTACCAAAAGCACATGCACACACACACACACACACACACACACACACACACACACACACACCCGTTCGCTCAAACACATGTAGCTCGATGGTTGGGCGACAACAACGGCGTGTGAAAGGTTGCACATCTTTGATGTTTTTTTAGCTTGGTTTTTTTTGGTTTTCACTGGCAAGGTCTCGTCGTCGTTCGGTTCAATTCAATTAGAAAGTAACTTCATACTACTGCTAACTGCAACATACTGCTCTAGCACCACCCGAACGGCCCTCGGTTCACACACCTGATGAGGGGCGATGAGGGGCGATGGTCAGCCGGTGTGGCGGTTTTTGCACCCGTGGAACCGTCCACCATGTGTGGGGCTTCGCTGAAAATATGTCCGCGTGTAGGTTTTGTGTTTGTGCTGCTGCTCTTCTTTCACCTTTCGCTTCACCGCCGCGAGGAAAGCTAACTAAATAATGAGCAAATAATGCTTCCAACATAAAGCTAATTAGGAATATGTGCAGTAAGGGGGAGAGCAGGAGGGGGGGGGGGGAAGGGACACATGCTGATGTCTATCGCAGCTTAGCAGATCGAGATCGAGGTTTTGTGGTGCTTTGTGATCAACTTAAATGATAAACTAGGAAACAGTGTGCAATAAAACCCGTGTGCATTATGCATTATGCACCCTGCAATGGGGCTGAATGGTTAGGGAATTATGGTTCCGTTTATGATAGCGCTCGTTACAGATTTCTGATAATCAAACACACCATCAAGACGAACCCCCAATCTAATTGATAGTTCATTCAGATGCAAGAGAAGAAGACCCCTTTGCAACAGATGAAGGTGTAAACGTACGACCAATAATAAACTACGCCTGCAGACATCCCTCTCCCCCATGGGGCAAGGAATCACGCTCTGTTTGGCACGGTCTGACCTGACCAGTGCCTGTATGTCGCGCTCGAAGCTCTCACTACAGAAAGCCCTCGAACGGTCGGACACAACAGCGGTGATTGCAACAACCTGCGCTCCGCCTAGGTTGGTTCCGCCCAGTTGGAGCCACTTCCGCTTACTCAACACACACACACACAGTCACACCAATGAAGCTGCATCTGGTGTGTGGGGGGGGGGGGTGGAAGGTATTTAATTTGTGGTGGACAGAGCCGCGAAGTTCAACGCACGCACGTCCGAAATCAATCCAACCGACCAACCAACCAGCCATCTGCGTACAACGAGATAGATGGATGATCATGATGATGATGATGATGATCGAGCGGATGGAATTTAGAGGTGGAAAACTTTCCAGACCGATCATTGATCGTGTGTGTGTGTGTGGGTGTGTGTTTGGTGGGATGAAAGTGCATCGAAACGTAACGCAATGTGCAGCACCACCGAGTGTCGTGTGACCGGTGACCGATTGTGTGAGTGTGTGTGGTTTCGTTTTACCACTGGAAAGGTTAGAGCTATTGGGTACGCATCTCTGCACCGCGCTGTTGGCATGTCAAGGTTAAATGTTGCATTTTATTGATAAGCTACCAAGAAGACAGTGGGTCAGGAAAGGTATTGACAACTCTCGATCGAATGATCTTTTCGCATGAGGGTTGTTGTTTGAGAAGATTGTTTTGAGTGCCAACACACGTGCCAACAGCACCAACAGTCGATGTAGTGTTCCATCATTACGATCATACCTAAGTAAGCCTAATTTAAACACAAGCTAACAATAATGCGCTGAAGATGGGATTGATTGACTTGTGACGAAATACGTTCGCAAATTAGCTGCCTTTGCTTTCTACCCCTTGGTTGATGAGTGGGAAAAACAATCTATAACAGCACCCTTACCACCCGAACGGATCGTTCGGTCGATAGATAGGGTTACATAGTCTCAAACAACTCACCGTGCGGCACACGCCACCACAGAGTCGCGTAAAGTCCGATCCGATCCGTAATTTACAGCAAAACAAAAGCACAAATCCACGAAAAGCCTATTAGTAGGGGCGTGTGTAACAAAAGGGAAGCCAGAGAGAGAGAGAGAGAGAGAGAGAGAGAGGATGATGGAGATGGAACTGCTCAAAATTGGAAGGAAAGCCAAAACGGCAACGGACGAGGAAATTCCCAACCACCACCCACCACCACCACCCACCAGCACCAGAGAGGAGGTCAGTGGAAAATAATGTCGGCCAATTCGTCGACCAGGCGAACAAGATGGCACTCGTGATGAATTTTCATCGGTCCGCCCCATCCCCGCTCCCACCTCCAGCACCAAATAATAATAGTAATAAAAATTGCGCTGCTCACGTCAACGCGTTTTTGGGGGGCGTGGAGTGGAGTGGAGTGGAGTTGGGCCGATGGCGCCACGTGCGGAGGCTGGGAGAGGAAAGAGTGGAGGAAAGAGAAAACAATAGCAAAAAAAAAAACAAGACGCTGCTTCAAAATTTCTTGTTGTGTGGCGGAGCTGTTGGCCGTTGTTGGACCAATGGGTCAAATTTCCCTCCCCAGCCATACCCCATTCAACGTCGCTCCACCGGCGTCACTTTACCTACCCTTCCGCGAGATGCGCGAGAAGATGATGATGATGATGATGGCGGCGAGAGCGGCCCAGCAGTCGATGATCCTCAGCATGCACGAGCATCACACAGAGCATGAAGCACCAAACTGCAGTCGTTGCCACGGTGTGGATCTTTCGAGACACGTTTTTGGATTGGTTTTGCGGGCATTTTGAGTGATTTTCTGCTGGTGTTTTTGATAGTTTTGCACACACAAAAACAACCAAGACCGATAGCAGTAAGTGGAGAGTGAGTGAGCGAGATTGCTCCCCAGCGGCGCTCGAGTGACGTGGCTCGATCGTGATCGTGATCAGTAGCTTTAGGATAGTGTTCAACGATTTCAAACTCACACCGATTTCCTCGTTCGTTTCAGATTCTGTTCTGCACGCTGAACTCGCACAAGGTCGACATGAGCAACCTGCTGGGTGGCCAGATCGGGCTGAACGATTTCATCTTCGCACACAAAAAGGGCCGCCCGAAGGAGGTGGAGATCGTCAAGTCGGAGGATGCGCTCGGTCTAACGATCACGGACAACGGTGCGGGTTACGCGTTCATCAAGCGCATCAAAAGTGGCAGCGTTATCGATCGGATCCCTCACATACAGGTAGCCATGTGATTGGTGGTAATGTGGTCAACCGACCGTGTGAAATCTGAGCTTGCGAAACGCTTGTACGACGCTCTCTTACGCTTCCATGCATCCATTGGTTCGAATTCCAGATTGGCGATCACATCGAGAAGCTGGACGGGATCAATGTGGTGGGAAAGCGACACTACGAGGTGGCCCGTATGCTGAAGGACATTCCCACCGGCTCCACGTTTACCATCCGCCTGGTGGAACCGATGAAGAGTGGCTTCCAGGGCATTGCACCGCGCAAGGGTACGGCCGGCAGCAAACCGGGCAAGCAGCAGGGGTACGGCAGTGGCAAGGAGACGCTGCGGTTTAAGGCCAATGGAAATGCAGCCATCGAGGATGAGGTATGCTCGCAATGCCACGCGCACACCCACACATATATCTATGTAACAAGCAATAGATCGTCAATATTAACTCCATTTCTTTCTCTCTTTTCCCTCCCATATGTTTCAGCACGATGATGCTACGCAATGTGGAATTGATGCCATTAACTCACTGCTCGACTCCTTCATGGGAATCAACGATAGTGAGCTAGCCACGCAAGTGAGTAGAGCCGCGTCCAAACAAAAAAAGGCTTTTTTCGCTACAAACGTGATGTAATGGAGCTGTGTTGTGACGCTTCTTCTTGCCTTACAGATCTGGGAACTAGGTAACAACAAAATCAACTCAATGGACTTTGCGGAAGCGATCGATGCATCGGACCTGGAGGCATTCGGCTTTACTGACGATTTCATCATCGAGCTGTGGGGCGCCATCACGGACGCACGCCACGGACGATACAAAAGATAGAGGCGAGTAGAGGAAGTGTCGGCGCACCGGAAGTGTCGACCGCGTGAACGGGGAGGATATGTCCTGGCTTGAGCTGATACTACGAGCATTTACACGTGGAAACGAAGGCAGCAATCGATTGGACGAGAGGCGCTCATGAAATGTGATGTGTTTTAAACTACTACTACTACTACTACTACTACTACTACTACTACTACTACTACTTATTAATATGACTATAACTACCAATACTATGATCTACCATCATTAGAATACGTTTATAACGGAGTGGTTTATAACGTCGAAGGGTCCGCTTCGAAGCCCTTCCAAACGGTATTCGGATAGATAGTCGACAGAGATCAGCGTGTGCAAGATAGAAAGAGAAGGAGAGAGACTCGTGATAGAGAGAAACGGTGTAGTAAGCGATACCGCTACACACCGCCTGATTCGACACGCCGACAAGTGTGACCGAAGCATTCCCAATACGTTCCACTATTTAAGGGCTCCCCAGGTTCCCTCCTCTCCTATTAGGTAGATTGGATAAGGTTTCAAAAATTACGACCCACACAATTACCGCAAACATTCCCCCTTCCTTTCGCGTCATATAAACATCCCACAGAACCTATCCAATGTTCTCCCATTGCATTGAAGGTGGGATACTACTGCGAAACCACACAACGAACCCCTTATCTTGCCCCGTTTACTTATTGCAAGTGGTGTGGTGTTACGAACGAAGAAGAAGCAGCAGTGTTAGTGTTTTAAAGGTCTGTAAAATGTTGTAAAAAAGTGCTTTGTTAGGAAATGTGCAACGAAATTGGGCGTGCGCGCAAGCAGAGACGGCGCGATGCGCACGATTCGCACGATGATGCGTGGCCGGTTTTGTTTTCGTTTGTTTTTCCTGTTTTTTTTTTTTCGCCAGTAGGGATAATGAGGAACTAGGAAGGGCAAATACACTCACACACATACAGGTAAAACAGATAGGGATGATTGTACTCTCGCATGATAAGCGTTGGAGTGAAGGAACAAAAACAAAAGTATTTTAGCAAAGCAAATCCATATGCAATCGTGAAGGAATGCAAATAAATATTTAATCATAAGGTGATACAAAAAAACAACTATTTTGTGTTAAAATGAGTCATTTTTGTATTTGTTTTCCACATTGAAAAACAAAAAACAAAAAGATGATTATGATGACATTTTAGTACGTTTAATACCGTTTGTCTTTACATGGTATGTACAGATTCTGGTGTTATTGTTATACAACGTGTCGCATACCACTGTTTCGGATAATTAATCTGCTTGTTGTTGATATTTAAAGCCAAATTTCTTGCTTCATTGTTGCAAAATTATGATAAAAACGGTGCTACATTCACATACTGCCTTCCTTCGCTGCTAAAATCCACTGTCAATCAACAAAAGCTTCCGAAAAAAAAGCTCCACAACAGCAAGCGGAGCTTTGCGAGTTGCATGCAACCTCTTTCCCACTTGCACGTAACTATGGCGATCGCATGCAAGAAATGTAATTTAAATCTTTCTTCCGCTTTGTACACATTTCCTTTTTCTATGTTTAAACGCATAAACTGACCATATGGATATTGTTATAAAATTGTGAACGGACACACCGGCGCACACACACACACACACACACACACACACACATATCAGTAATTAAACTTACCATGTACGCGTATGCTTTCAGACGTCGGTAGAAAGCATTTGTATCGCGGCTACACTCATTTTATACGGTCGAAATTAATTTCCCCTTCAATGTTTTTTGAATGTTTCTTTTTGTTTGTTTGTTTGGCTTCTCTTAAACTTGCATAACCCCCGATTATACACCTAGCCTAGCGTTGATAGTGTTTTGCTTTGCTTAACTTGCTGACAAACTGTGCTCTTTTTCGCTTTCTCTTCCTGAACCGACAGCAAACTGCCCATGTACAACACACAATTAACGGTTCCAAATAAAATGTGCTCCGTAAGTGCGACGAAAGGCGAAACATCACATTAACCCGGGTTCCTTCAAGAAAAAAAAATGGAGAAAACAAACGCGTCGATCGCATCGGAATCTGACCTTTAATTACTTCCGTCCGGTGCTGGTTGATGGTGGCAGGAGATCTGATAACCTCGCGCAAACCCCGAGTGCACGACCCTTTCACCCGCATCATCTCGGGCGTCCTTCATGCCCCATCCCTTTTGCTTCAAGTGCTTGTGTATGTGTGTGTGTGTGTGTCCTTATACGATCATGAATGCCCCCAACGGACATCGAACATTTCATGGACAGGACGGGTGTGTGTGAACTTGAAAATCACCAAACAAGCAATAATGCTCTACTGGCCACCCGTTGCACCCTCTCTGCGGGGCCGGCATTCAGGACGTGTTCAGTACTTGCAAACACACACACACACACACACCCAACATGAAGCGCACCACGCCCGACCCACTGACGAGCGTGAAGATCGTGCCCGGGCCACCAGCTATTGTGCGTGTGTGCCGTGCCTTACCGAACTTCATGCACTTTGCAACCGAATCGCGACGACGACCAGAGTCCTTCGCCGGCAGGGAAGGTCGGGGAAAAGTTTCGAAATTGTTGTTGACGTACGCGCAGTTGTTGATTACAAATTCAATCACCTTTCGTGCCATGGCTTGTCCGTCCCGCTCGCACGCCCGCCATCGCCATCTTCACGTTCGATGTTGTACAAATTCGACCGACAAATCGGCAAAAGGGGGAGTGACATTTACACCGCCAAATGGCCCTCCCTCGGAAGAACTGTACACACCGCTCGTCTCCCCCCCCCCCCCACCAAACGACCTAAACCACTCGCGATCATTAATATTCAATTGTTGCTGTTTGTACAATTATGAGCGCACCAAGGACGGCGACTATGGCGACTATCCGCAGCACGGTGGCGGCACGGGATGGACCGGTCTGGTCGCGCTACCGGGGCTAGAATGTTCCAACCTCACCTTCGGCCGCTGTTTTCTTCGACCGTTCGGTGAATCACCCCGCGTACGTCACGTTGTACGTAAAAAGGGGGACACTCCGACGGAAAGAAAGTGGGAGTTAAAGATCAGGTGGCAAAAGCGATCGCGATCGCGTCACAAGTGCGCGCCAGAGTGCTTAGAGTGCGCCCGATTGCGTAAACGCTTCTGCGGCACTGGCTGCAGAACAAACTGTGCATCGCCCCGCGTTGGAGAGAGAGAGAGGGGGAGAGAGAGAGAGAGGGAGAGAGAGGGTCCTCGGCCAGGGGCCCGAACCGAACCCCCAAAAACAAGGAACCGTTTTGCCGTGCCGTTCGTGTAGGATGGGAAAGCAATTCGAGTCGTTTCCTCCAGTCCTCATCCTTCTACTCCTGCCACTGCTCCCAAAAGATCATGTTGGCTCCATGTCTGCCCTCCCGTGCACAAAACCCGGGGCCTCAACCCCAGAAGAGGTGGCGTAATTTATTTACATAACTTTTACGGTCAACGCTAAGGGACCGCAGCCAGCTGCCCAACTGACCGACCAACCAAGTCGAGCCTCCGTGAAGAGGTCCTCCCTTCCCTTCCCTTCCTTCCCTTCCTACAGCCAGACATTCTTAAGAGAGAAAGAGGAGCGCTCCCAGCTTCGGGAGTGCCTTTGCATTGAAACATAACACGCTGCAGCAGTGGACCCCGCCGGTGTGGCGCACGACAATGTGGCTATTTTTACCGCAACCACACACACACACACACACACACACGTGGGACGCCATTTGATTAGCGGTAAATTTATGGCACACCGATCGACGGCGACTGCTGCTGCTGCTGCTGCTGCTGCAACCCGGGCTAATTTTAACCGACTGCCTTTATTTTGCTAATGCATCATAAAAATAACGACGCCCCGACGAGGGGAGAGAATGTGCTGTGAAAGAAAAGGGAAGGATTATGATAGACTGCGAGCACACAGATTCAATTAACAACCGATAAAGAATAACCCTTCGATGGGAAAAGGGAACGAGAACGAACGCGCTGCCCGTAAATGATTCTTATTTCGCATCGGAACCAATCTGTCTGTGATCTTCAGTGGAGCGAAAAGGCTTCGATCATTAAGAAATCTTCCCACTTTCGTTGGAGCTTCCCGCAAAGCTCGATCGAAACTCGTTTCATCTTCGCACTCCGGTCTAAACGTAACAAATCACCCGTTACTTAATCGAAGCTTCCAACCACCGAAAACAATACACGTAACTGGCATCGCGAACCTCTCGCGAACTCATCAAGCCGTCCCGGGTTTGCCAGGATAAACCCAGGGCCACCACAACACAGGTGTGACAGCTAGAGCTAGAGCTTGACTTCCTGCTTTTGCTCGACAGCTTCCCTCCTCGCGGGTGATAAATGGGTTAAATATGGAGGCCCCCTCCCCCCCGAGGGCGACTTAATATGATAATTACGTTACGAAGGGCAGCATCCTTGGCCTCAACCCCCCTTCCTCTTGTCCCGGAAGCGCAAGGCCGGCAGGCAGCATCGTCGTTAGGTTCCCTTGTTTATCCTCTTGTGTCAAGCAGCAGCGCTGCAGCAACCGTGCTTTCTCTCACGTGCGATCATCGATCTCGCGAGCAATTTGTTATGTGCAAAACGATCGCCACACACACACACACACACACACACACACACACACACACACACACACACACACACACACACACACACATTATCACATTAATGAAATAAAAAATAAACCATCCAAATGGCCCAAATTGAGCGGATCAAGATCGTCACGCTTTGTAATCCGTGCCCACCGACACCATAAGGCACGAAATTATCGCACTGCTGCGAATGGCGCCTGGCCGCCGAGGCTCATAATCCTCCACACGCTGCGGCGCGTTCTTCTTCATTCGATCGTCGATCACCACTCTCGTGCATTGCGACACCCGAAGGGTTAAACATCGATGGAAGGGATATGCCTTCACGGCGGGCAAGGAAGGGCGGGGATCTGGGGATGCTTTTCTATTGCAGATTGTTATGCTTTTTTTCTTTTTCTTTCTTTCTGCTGGCTTTGGCGTACCATTCGCGACCATTCGCCACGACAGGGACGGAGGAGGTGGAGTTTACGGGGCGCTCGAACGCAGTCGCAGCGTGAGTGAGATTATGTCACGAGACTCAATCTCTCACTCGCCTCAAGTGCAGCCTCTGCCGGCTTCTCACGGCGTTCTCTCGCTCGCTCTCTCTCTCTCTCTCTCTCACCGCCATCGAGCTGTCAGCCAGCAGTGACTGCTTTCTTCTCGAGGCCCGATCGAAGCCACCCGTCACGTGGTTACGATGGTTACGCGAGACCCAGCCCATGGTTTTTCCTTTCAGGCAGATCGAAATCTTGCTCGGAGTTGGTGTTGCTCCGCTCTACCATCCCGCTACGTTTCAGTAACTTTACAAAAGCAAACAAACTCCATTGTGTAATTGTGTGGCACAAAAACAAAACAGTAGAGCTCCAGAAAGACTTAAACTAAGTCAGAATATTTGGAACCAATCGAATAGAAGGCAAAAGGTAAGTAGTAAAGGCGGAAATATTAACCGGACAACCACCAAAAATGCATGAAATGAGTGGAGCACGTGCAGAAACGCGCGTACTCGGTTCGTTTGGCGCATTTCATAATGAGTGGGGTGCGCATTCCAATCGGTGCGGAAAGCATCCGCGGTGCTCCCTCGCCAATGCCTACTGTACTGGAATGCGAGAGTGAAGCTAGCTCGATGAGACGATGGGACGGACACAGGGCAGTCGCGATCGATTTGATTTTGGTTCGGAAAACAAAACAAACGGCCTCCGATAGACCGGTTGACCCCGGCAAAATGTGCACTGGCCAACCGGTGACCTCACTCATGACATGATGACCCGGTGGGGGTCGGTAAACCCATATGGGTCACAGGAGCCCACAACAAAACCATTGGCGCCGTACGCGTCGGGTTAAATGAGGTCAACGGCGCCACACGCTCCCGACATTCCCGCCCAATCGAAAAACAAGTCAAGCCGGTCCAGTTTGGGGGGGGGCACCCGGAGGCAGCGAACATTGGGAGAACGGAGAATCTTTGGGAAAGGTTAGTGACGCCGGCATCGACCAATCGACCGGCACCTTCCACACACAATCTGTTTGCTTTTTGTGCTTCAATCTGTCCTCTACCTATCCGTACTTTTGTTTTTACTTTCGCTTCTCCGCACGTGCACCTTTACCCACACACACACACACACACACACACCCTCTCACCCCGTGTGTGTGCTTGACGAAATGGCGAGCAGGAGAATGGTGTTGAAAAGATACCATCGACCATAATTCAATTACAACTTACGCCGGCGGCGGGGGGGGGTGAAATCGATCGAGAGAGAGAGAGAGGGGCAGGGAGGGGAGAGGAAAAGGCAAAAAGGCAAACGTCCAAACAGTGGCGCTGTGGCGGTTGCAACCGAATGCACCAGCCAACAGTGTGGACGCTGGCAGCATAAGTCAACACTTCACCACGACAACGATCCGGTTCGAACCGGCTCACAGAAGTCGAGTGTCGAGATTCCGATAGATCCATTCGTCCTTGCCTACGTTTAAAACTGGGTGAGGAGGAAGGGGGGAAAGGGGGGACAGGGGAGCTTGTTTTCATCCCACTCGTACTTGCCTTTCAGTGCGGATTGTTTGTGCGAGTGTGTGTGTGCGCTGTGGACCTTCAGTTGCTGGTGTTGTTGTTTACTGAAAAGTGCATTGCGCCGTTTTTTTTTATCGAAAGTGCAACAAGAAGCAGGAATTATTCTTTGCTGCATTCGACTTCTTTTTTTCCATTGCTCCCGCACACCTGGAGCCTGTTTTGTTTTGACTTTTTAAGTGTGTGTGTGTGTTCCATTTCGAGATTGAAAGTCACCCCTAATGGGATTTGTGGGATTTGTGGCAAATGGCGAGAAGAGAAGCGTTACTTAAAAAAGTGAGCAAACAGAAATGAAAACTTTGCAGCAAGAATTAACTGGGTGGGGAGGAAACAGCGCCAATTAACCTGATCCCCTCCCGCTCCCCCCCCCCCTCTTAACCCTCCAACGAGCGAGATTGAGGTCCACCAGCAGAGATTGAAGTGAAGGTAGCTGAGAATACTTAACTCGACCGCACTAAAGCCGTGCGCACTCGCTGTCGAGGCTTTCCCGCGTACCCCCCCTTTTGCGTTTGCATTTGCGCGTTGATCTCTAGAACGGCTGCGTATACGCTCCCGCCCTCGTACCTCATTTGTGCACGCTGCCAGCCTACTATGTCGGGGTACGACCTTCAGCCGGGGTTCAGCTCAAGTTCACCCGTTAAATGAATCGACGACGCGCGTAGTGCTTAGCAGCGCGCTAAATGAGGGACAGAGTAAAGTTCTTGTAGTATAATCTCATAATTGCATCATCGAAACGAAGGTGCACACTGAGACAGTCCCCCCCCCACCTCCCCCTCTAATGTGTTGTGTGAGGTGGTCGGTCTTGGTCTTCCGTCACCTCATTTCTATCCTTTCGATGCAAAGGCTCTCCATTAGCAGAGGAGTGGAGTGAGGGTGTCGGGGACAGGCAATCAGCGGGATACTTGAAATCCACACACCGTCATTAGCCGATGACGCTGGTGGTTTATGTTTCCGCAAGCGACATAAAAAGCGTGTTTTTCCCTGTTCCTTTTCGAACCAACAAAACACAACGGGGCGCGCGGATAGAACCGGTCGAAGATGTTGCAACTGATCAGATATTCTAACCTTTCGGGTTTTTTTAAATTAAATTATTCCCAAGACGTGTTATTCCCGCAACGAAGCATTCCAGAAGAAGGTGCTGGAAGCGTTTTGGTGAAAAAAACAGCCCGCGTCGACACGATTGAGAAGTTCTTGGGCAACGTGGAAGATGTTACCGACATTCTCTCGTGGGCAGGATTTCTCCACCTTCTATTGGCACAGCGCTGCCACCCTTCCACCTTCACCCCTTTTCATCCGTCTGTTAGTTCTGCTCTCCATTCCGTTTCCTTCAGTTCAGTCCGTTGCATTGAAATAAAGAAAGCACTCTAATTGCGAGCGCCACTATAAGGAAAGAGCGTCTATGCACACGGCTGCAATAAAGGCATACGATGTAGAGGTAAAGAAAAAAAACAGGCTGGCAACAATACAAGGGTAGCGGTAGAAATAGAACCGAGGCCAACAAAAAAGGTACTGCCAACTGCCAGGCGGAATGGCGCGTGGAAACATTTAGCCGGACTTTCCATCAACCGAGTCTGACCTCGATGGAAAGTGTATTGGGCGGGTGGGCGCGCGCGAACGCGTGTGTGCATGGCGTACACAGCCAGACTTAAGTTAGTAGACGCCAGCTGAATGGCCCGGCCCACGGCCCCCGCGATCCGCCTGTACCCTCCCCCACGCGGGCCGGCGCAAACGTGTGCCGCAAGCCATGCGCGAGCAAGCAGGAAAGATAAATCGGCATGCGAACGAGGAAGTGAAATCGTAATAAAACATAGAGATTAGAGTGTCTCGCGGCCAAAACCCAAGACCCGGTGCAACGCTGGCCACGGCGCGATCGATGGGAAAGGGTTGCGCGGGTCTGAAAAGCATTTTACATAACGACTGCGCACGACACACTTTTGCGCCACACTTGCGGAGCCCGGGCGTACTACACCAGCGCGCCTTTTGATCTAAATATTCTCCTTCCCCATTATCCCGCTTCTGCCAGGTTCGGG
>AXCO02001458.1:0-35923 GCA_000473525.2 Anopheles melas | reverse complement strand
ACACACACACACACACACACTTCAAACATTGTATTTAAAGCGACTGTTCTTAAGTTTGAGGTTCGTGGAGCTCGTGGAACTGCGCGCAACACACAAACGGTCGGCATTGTGATCGCCCCGATTCGTCGATGTCGGGAGGGGTGGAGAGATCGCCGCGTGATGATCGTGAACTTGGTTTAACATTGAATTAATTTTGAATTCAAATGTTTCTTCCAAATGAAAGGTTACTCCGGGTTGGAGGTATCGTGCGCAACATGCCTCGGGGAAAGGGGGGGGGGAGGAGTGAAAGGGGAGGGGTTTGGAGGCAGCAAACAATATTAAAGACGTTGACCGTATGCAAGCAAACATCAAAGATGAGAAAGACATCTACCAACTTAAAAGGCGAGTCGTCTCGGAGCGACATCACGTGTTCCATCCATCCGCTCTGTCAGGCACCCATCTCAGAACGGCTGCTCCGAACGCCCCCAATAATCAGCCAGATTGATGATGACGATGACGTGAGATGCATCTCATAAAGCTCATTATTATTACGGCGAAGCTCTTAAGTTGATGCTGATGCCAGAGATTGTCATGTCGTCTGTTTGGAGTTTGTGCAAATGGAATCTTCGTTGGTTCATCAGCAGAAATACCCAACCCCAGGAGATGATCGAGCAGTGCTGGAACCGTTGATTAGATGGGTAGACACGAATATCTTGGAGATGGAACATCATTTCCCAGAAATAAACAATCAGGTGCTTAAACTTAAGCAATATCGCATTCGATATGGGCAGGATGCAAAGATCCAATGATGCATTCGTCGGATGCGATTGCAACTGTGCTCCAATAGCGAAGGAGATCAGGGAAGAAGTATCAATATCTCAGACAACATGCAAATCCGCTTAAGAGCTGCTGTCTCGTGCCAGACAAGAAGTGAAGGCGTAAGATCCACCTTACTCTTCAAAAAACAAGGCGAGTGGAAGGCGATCACAGAGCATCATGTCACAGCTTGTTAGCGACTACACGTACTCACCAGACGCAATCAGACAATGATGCATCGATGCGGATTTGTATTTATACCTCTCAGTCTCAGTCACCTTGCGAACGGATACACTCGTGCTTCGCAAAAGCATCATTGTGATATGCGCAGCAAACGTCTGAATTGAACGATCAATATCAAATTCACTCAGAGCCACTAAAAGCCAACGATCCGTGTTTCAATGATCTTCTTTATTGCCATTCTAAGACGCTTAAGCCGTGTTATCTTAACGTGCCTGTCAACTTCGATTGCCTCGGATGACAGCTCTAGGCGTTGAAGAACGATTGCGAGATAATTTTCCGACACTGATCGAGCGCGAATGAAAATTCACTCCACCGTTGACGGAAGGTGTTTGGAAGGGTTAAAACACACACAAACCCGATCCTAGTGCGAAGGGAGTTCTTGCTGTGCCCTCGAAAATCGACCTCTAGAGCAGGCACAAATTTATCTAAACAGTGTCGAAAGGGCAACGAAACTAAACGGGGGTTTTGAATGTACACAGAATCTAAACAGAACATTCACATGCACCCAGGGGAGGATCATCTTTCAGCTCGGATAGTTCCGTTCGGCGACCGTTTGTGAGCACTACGTCGGACAGTCGTCCTCAGCTTGCATATGCAGCATTTTGGATGTACTGCTTTCATTGTACCTTTTTCTTGTGTTTAAGTTCCAAAACAACCAACCCAAACCCAGCACAATGTTGATACGTCGAGATGCAAGAGATGCGGATGTCGATTTTTTCTGTGTTGGTGTTCAGTGCCGGAAAAAAGGGAAGGTTCCAAAAAAAAAAAGAAGGTGTTTTGCTTCTCTCGTTCGCAGACACCGGGATCTGCTGGTCGACTGCGTTGCGCTTTGTTTTAGACCCGGCGTTTATTTATTTATGTTGAGCGCATCTTCACCCCTGTGCTGCTGCCGGGCGGGAAGGTATAGCTCGATTTCTTGTATTTTTTTAATCCCTCCAAAAAACGAATCAGAGTTCACCGAAAAGGCCGTCAACAACATGGACCGTCGAACGTCGAAGTGGAAGTCCCGCGGGCAGCAATGGTCTGTGGTCTGTTGAAGCATCACGATAACATGAATTTATGAAGCGCTCGGCATCGCTCGGTAGAGAGTGCTTTTTTATGCTCTGCACAAGCGCTCCGATGCCCGACAAAACATGAGTTCAAATTGCTCGTAAAGTGTCCTGAGGGGGAATTAAGGTGTGAATAAATGTATTGGAAGATGGGATAAAAATTTGTAAATCGATCATCGTTCATCAGAAGGGGAAGAGAGACATCAACACTTGCACTTCAATTAATGATTAAATTAAATCAATCAAATGTACAGTTACTAAGCGAGCAAGTCCTGAAAATTCCCGACAAATGTCACACTTCAAGATAAACATCTCTTCCCGGGTGCAATTAGCTCTAACATAAAATAAATCGGTAGCTACATTGGTGTACCGTTTCGGGAGCAAATTTATGCCTCCAGCGTTCAAACCGCTAACGGTCATATGCGAACGAAGAGCCCGACTTTGCCAAACACTTCCAAAGCAATGGCCTATCGATATCCATAACTTTGTCCGCACCAAAGGGGAATGGAAGAGCTTGTGCTCGTACACAAATTGTCACGGGACATGATAAAGAAATACCTCTGCCTTCGAAGCAGCGTAGGTACGTAGGATGTGGACGGTGTTCTCCGGACCTCCGAACCGGTCAAGAAGCAAGTTTCTGTCCCTCCAGTGTCGTAGTGTAATTCAAGAATCCCGAAGAACCCATTCGTCATGAGCTCTGTGGGTTTCTGCTTTGCTAGAACTTGTTTCGATATTCGTGATCTTGTAACAGTCACAGACACACACTCGGTTGTAACGGTTGGGAGATAAAGAACTAGATGCGATTTACCTGTGGCTAAGCGAATGGAGCATCCCATCACTAATGTTAGGAGCGATTGAAAATATCGATTCGAATTCCACCGTCAAGTGCCTATTAGCACTGGAAACGACTACTTGTACGCCATCATTATCTCTCGCAAGGTGAAACATAACGAAGCACAGCGCAAAACCGTTGGCTAAATGTGTTGAAAGTCATCTTATTTATCGAGTTTAATTAGGTTTTTTTTGTTGCTGCCAGAAACAAAATAAATTCCACTAATAAACAAGCGAAACCCATTCCATTGCTTGTTAAAATAGTTTGGGCAGCAATGTCATAAATTACCACCCAAGTTCTGCATCGATGCAGCTCGCTTTCACCAAATGCATGCTGCGTTTTCCCTTCCTTCTCAATTTCACTGCAAAACGTACTCCCCTTGTTTTACAGCGCGATGCACTTTCCATTGTTACGCACCATTTGCATACACACCGCACACACACACACACTTCTTCCTTCTTCCGCCATTCAACATCCCTCGCAACATCCCTTCTTGAAAGTCCCTTTCCCGCGCTGACGCAACACGAGATGCAGCTGCAGAAGATGTTATGCAAAATGCGGAGGGAGCTGGAGGAGTGGGAAAACAAAAAAAGTATATATCCTTCCCATGCGCCACCCATGCGGGCAACACACACACACACACACACAACTGTGTTGCGTAACTGAGGAATGAGGAACTTACGCCATTGTCGCGATTCGTCGCAATTGGGAGCAACATACATGGAGGAATAGTTTGGGAGGAAGGAGTTGTACAATAAATTAAAGTAAATGAGACACAGTTTTAGTAAAAAAAAAGTTTTGTAACATTTTCGCTATTCAATTAATGAAGAATTGTAGAAATATAAATCAAATCAGTTACACTTTTCACCCCCTAACGATTGTGCATTATTTCATTACGCCCCCTGCACATACACACACACACACACTCTCTTTAGCATGGTATAAATGTATGTAGGCAACGCGCACATGACATCTTGGCACATCTCTCCCGCCCCAGACATGTCACACACGATGATGCGTGCACACACTAAAGTGCATTAAGCGATAGTTAAACCATAAAGTAAAACGATTACATTCAATAAAAGGAAACCTGCCCCTGCCCAGAGGGCGCTACAAACGGTGGATCCGATGCAAAATTGCAAACCCATTAATAATAATCATCCTGGACCGGGGAACGAAATTCACCATTTGCAATAGTTTCTGTTGAGTTAAGGAATAGGGAGGAGAGCGGGCAAATTCCTCCCAAGACAATTCTTTACTGCCCACGTACTGGATGGTGGCCGTTCGTAGCGAATGGAAGAATGCTCATTCCTAGAGCATTCTTGGCAGAACATTCCCGCTTGGACGGCAGCAGCGAGCGAGCCTCTATTCTGCTTTAGCATCGAGATTCGTAGCGACCGACGCCTTTTTAATGTGCATTAGAAGGAACACAAACACCCCTTACTGGACCGCACTACCACCGCCGGATCAGAAGGAAAAAGTGTCACCGTAAATAAATGCTTTTGTCGCGGAAATAAATCGCCACACGGCCGGCACCCCCCCCCCCCCCCCCCCACAGAAAAAAGAAAAAAAAAATAAAAGTAAACACAAAAGGCCCTCGCAGGGCAGATGATTATGCTGGACGCATGCATGTACCTTAACCATCGACAGCCGTGAGGTCGAATCGTCTTATCGCCTTGCCGGGCGTGCACAGAGACGCAAACATACGCCGGGCACTATATTTAATTGAAATGCGCGAGCGCGCACATAAAAAAAAGGAACGCATTTGCAGCCCACCCTGCCGACTGTAGACGAGCGATGTGGTGTGTGCAGCCGCGTTGATCTTTTACTTCCTGCTTAAGTTAAGCGGCTCAGGGTGGTATTGGAGTGCGGCGTTCGTGCAAAAAGTACACAACTTCAACAAATGCTCTCTCGAACACGTTTTGATAGCGTTTGTTTTAATCTAAAATTAACAAAAACGTTTACATATTTGAAAGAGACATTGCGGAATTCCGTGCCAAACATAAACCTCCATCTTTCTCTTATTAAAAAAAAACATTGATGCTATTAGCTGGACCGTCTCATCTTGGGCGCATATTAAGCGTGTTTCATCCTGCCCGCAAACGGAAGCGCAGTGGCACAGACGCGGGGGTAAAAGGTTACCTTCATTACCATAACTCTTGTCCCTGTAATTATGCCGTTACGCAATGGACTCGCTTTTCGACTGCATAAAAGAGTTCGATCGCGAATATTGGGGCACCAGAGAAGGCAGTGGTATGGTGTGCAATTGAATATTAATCGGTTTTGGAAATAGTTTTCTCTCCAAAAACTAGTTTCCATACACTTGCGTACACTAAATTGCGCGCGGTTTACATCCCCCCCCCCCCCCCCTTGGGCCAAGAGATACTTCCTGCATCCGCAAAGGGACTAAACGCGGGACGCGGGAAATTAATGTGGAGATGCAGTGTGGTAGTGTTTCTTTTGCGTCTTGATATTCCTTACATTTTTTACTTTTTTGTTTTCAACTGTGTGCGGTTCAACGGGCAGGAATTATGCGCTGCATCGAGAGCCGACCGCCGGTTTATAATCGCGTGCCGGGAGAAGTCTAATTAGTCAACATTAATTGCTTCGCAGTAGCAAAAGAGACTCGCTCGGCAAGATACTTGTTGTGCAAAGAGGCTGAAAACCCTACGCAAGAGGGGCACTTGCTTCTTGCTTGCCTGTTAAGTAATTTGTAAATAAGCTCGTTTCAGGAGGAAAATATTGCAGCAACAAGCTAACAAGCGGATAGGGACAGGGGAAAGACGGAACACAAATGCAAACTCTATCTCGGTTTGGGGAACTGGAGCTGAGATTTTAGTATTATTTTGATTCAGATTTAATGGATAAGCTAAGCTAAGAAGGAAATAATGTCCACGCACATTTTTAACTACGAAATTGGAGAATCGATCTCACAACCTGCATTGCGTAAGTCCATGGTATTTAACACGACACTAAGACACAGTCGACAGTACTCCGCCGGGAGCAATTCGTTTTGTTGTACGTGTCAGAACCATTTTTTTCGTTTAAATCATATTAAAACAAAAATAAATATTTAATTGCGCTCTAAAAATTGTTCTTTTAAGTTTATCTAATATATTTATCTCTTTACAATCTAATCCAAATACAATCAAACGTGATCTTTGAGGAACACACTATAACCCGTTCCAAAACACTAAACAAATTCTTTCCCAATTATCATCTCAATTTACACATTCTCCCCTCCCAAAAGGCAAAGAAGGGACCGATAAGTAATTGGTGGCCGGGATGATGCTCCCAGCAGAGGTTATCATCACGAAACAACCAGCCAGCCCAAAATAATAGTCTTCCCGCACAACGCAGGGGGAAGAATTAACACGTTCTTGGGAGGTCCAACCAAAAAGCATTTAGGCTGCGCGCAAAGAAAGCTGCTTGTAATCGCTGTGCCATAATCGTACGGACAACAATTTGCGCTCCAACAATATCCCGATTTTGCCCAAAATCGGCGGATAGGGTTGTGGTGTGGTAATAAATTATGCCAAATAACAAAAGCAAAAAAATAATCATCTTCTTTCTACACAACAACTGCTTCAGAGAAGGGTTTGATTCATTTTTTTTTTCTTCTTCTCTTCTTTTGGGTCGTCCGATAACGCCGGCATCGGCAAAATCGATGATTGATAGTTTTCTCCAGCGGGAGAGCTTCCCTCCGATCGGGCCTACCGCGGACCTCACACCGGTTGCCCGGTTTGCGCCCGCCCAGAAGGAAAATCAAACCAGATTAGAGAGAGCATCTAACCGAATGAGGTCAACCGGAATTTAATGATTTTTGATTCATCGGTTCGGTTTGATTCCTAAAGAGAGAGGGTAAGAAGCAAACAACAACCTCCTTTTGGGTTGCTGTTATTGTTGTGTATTCACCACCCGTTGCGTTAGCGCTAGCGGCACCACCGATAAGACGAATTCGAGCTCATACTTTCAGCACAGGTCATTGAAAATGTGTGCTATGTATATGTGTGTGTCTGCTGTGCGGTACATACACTCGGCAGATCCATCACGATGCGTTTGGGAATGCGATGCGTTCAAGGTAAAAAGCATTCCTCGAGCAGGGAAATATGATGACGACCGAAAACGGCTAACCTTTGACCCCAACTCGTTATTCGGCCGTTTAGCTGCAACATTTCCACACAAACACACATACACATATTTTCACACAAAAAGCTGCGTATGTGTGTGTGTGTGTTTATTGCGAAAATTGTCTCTCCTGTAGCGGGTTAAAGAGCAAGGATATGCAAAGTGAGCGAACGCGAGAGAGCGCAAGTATGCTCTTTTCCTTTGGGCTGGGTGTGTTGGGTCAACCTTCTAACATCTGTTCCGGAACCATAACAACGCGCGTTAGAAACGTACCCACACACATACACACCCAAACAAAATGACGATGAGAGCGGAAAAATCAGCGCCCCCTTGATTCTTACCTTTTCTTTTCCTTGTGTTGTGGTATATCGCCTCCTTGCCACAGTTGTCTTGTGTATATGGGTGTGTTTCAGCTGATTAATTCCTGTTCAAACGTCTGCTCCTGCTGGCTGTTGCTTCCAACGTTTTTTTTTCCTCTCGTGGTTCTTCGGTGTTCTTCGGTGGTCCGCTAGCGTCGGAAACTGTGCATCACAAACACATGCACTGGTGTGGCCGACGACGGTGCAGCACCGTTCTCTCCATGCGCGCTAAAAATATCCAGCGACATTCAAATCATCCTAGACACACGCACATTGCCTCCAATTTCTTCGGAGATGTTTTCCGTCACGGGTTAGCTTTCCACACCACACTTTGCGGAACAACTTTTGACACTCTTTTTTTTGTAACGCCGGGTCGGGTTTTTCACACCTTTCTTCCGGCGCATGGGCCGCCCCGAAGGAAAAGAAAAAAAATATTACTCGCTCATCAGTGGGTGTGGAAAATAAGGTGGACCCACCCTTATTTTTCAGGTGTTTTACGGCAGTTTTCCTTGCTCACTTTTCCCGAATGGCTCTGCCACAGCAGCAGCACCAGCTACCGGGAGAAACTATTTTCGCCACTTGGGTGAATTTTCACCCGCCGCAACCACTCACGTTATAATATTTTCGATAGATTTTAGAGAAAATTCTACCTTGTTATGGATTTTTTTTTCTAACACACAAAACACACTCTCCCTTTTCTTTCCCCCTCTTGCTAGCGCATCTCTATGCACAGAGACATACACGCATACACAGAATCACAAGAACGCACACACACACTCTCTCTCTCTTCTTTTTTCTATCGTATCACATCCGATTGGTACTGTTAGAAGAACGATACTGTAAAGAAAGGTATGAAATGATTAAAATTCCACAATTCCACTGTGCTCCTTGGATTGACCGAAATTTGGATTGCTTCTCGTCCAGGGTTCAAGGATGTCAAGATGCGCTGATGTACGACGCTTGCTTTCCCACAATCTCCCATTAGGTGAGGCAACGCTCTTCCTTTTCCACTGAGAATAATATTCTCATTTTCGTTCTACCAGAAAATTTCACATTTTCAACCCATTTTCATGGCAAGAAATGTTGGAAGGGATCCAAAAAAAAGCCAGCGAGGTCAAAATCAATAGCACTGCAATTGCTTTCGGCAAAACCAACTCCCAACACCGATTGTACGCGCACTGCCCCAGTGGAAGCAAAACTAGTTGAAGGCTTTCTTTACGATTATTTTGCCCTTTTGGTCCTTTTTCTCGAGGTTTTTTCTTTTCGATTTAAGACAGGTTGCCGACTGAAGCTTGTCTCCGACTGTTTGTGTTGAAAATATTTACACAGCTCGCACCGAAACACCACAACCGAGCACAATATGTGTATCACACGACCGACAGCATATTTCTCCAACACCACCTCTGCACGTGCGTGAAGGTTTCGAAGCATAAGTTCGAGCATATGCAGCAGCATCGGCAGCTTGTGCATGTGTATTAGAACGTTCACTGGAAAATGGCTTCACCCCGGGCAGTGCAAGGGGAGGGAAAACAAAACGAGATTGCCTTTGGGCAATTTTACACCAGCGCTGTGCGCTTATTTCGCAACACTTACAAGCACCGTCGTTGTCAGGAAAGGAACACTGGAACACACAAAACAATGCTTCAGCAGCTCTACATTTGCTGCCCGAGCTGAACTGCTGCGGAACTGAAAACAAAACTGTGTTTGGCGTTGTGTAGGGACCGACGGACCGCAGACGCGCACGTCCGTTCGCTTCGGTTGCTAGAAAAATATTGAAAAAATAAATAAATCTCCCAAACGGCCGAACGACGGTCCGGGAAAAGGGAAACGTCAAAAATGGGCTTCGTTCAGTTTGGGTTGTTTTAACGAACGCTTGGCATGCCAAGGTATGTAGAGGAAATGGGAAGCGCAAAAAGCCTTTTGGATTGAATTTGAACGTTCGACGGAATGGTGAAATCAATGTAGAAAAAAACAAGGAAAAACAGGTTGCAATTCATTAAAATTGAGTGAAAAAAGCACAAAAATGACATGATAAGGAATTTCCATTATCTGTTGAATAACTTCTTACAAATCCACGTCATTTTGAAAACAGCCCTTTTTAACTAACATTTTGAACTTACCTTCAAGCAAGCAGATGGATAAAAAAAAACAAATATTTATGGATAAATAACAACGTTTTCACCGATTTTTTGTACTAAACAATATTATCTAACAGTGCAAGTTCAAAAACTCTTTGATTTTTTTAAATACGACAAAATTTAAACGCTTTTTTTTAATCTCGCATGTTCCGACAGTTTCGTCGAGAGTGACATTTTTTTATCCGACACAGCTGTCAGTTTGCTGTTTTGTTTATCATAACAAATCGATCGATGGTACAGAATTCCACTCCGTACAAAGTTCTCCAAGCATTCCGTGTTTTTCATTGCTATTTTAACGCAAAAATTATGATTCCCAAATGTTGAATGTATTCTACAAGGAAGCGCAACCATCAACCAGCTTCATATAGCCAACATGAAGCTGAAAACGCTCTTCTTCCGGCTGCTGCTTAGCATTGTTTCGTTGGTTGTGTTTAATGAGTTTGTTGTTTACTACGTTGTGCTGTTAAAAGTGCGTTCTCGCTCAAGTGTGAAGATTAGTAGGGCGGATTAGCGCACAATATTAACCTCATTCTCTTCCCATTTCAGTGTCAATGGCCCTCCAAGCCTGCCGCGGTGAATGGGCTCGAGCCCGTGAGCGTGATGCTGCTGGCCGACACGCACCTGCTCGGTCCGGTGCGGGGCCACTGGTTCGACAAGCTGCGCCGGGAGTGGCAAATGCACCGAGCGTTCCAGTCGGCCATCACGCTCTTCCAGCCGGAAGCCATCTTCATCCTCGGGGATGTGTTCGACGAAGGCAATTGGGTGAATCAGAAAGAGTTCGACATCTACGTCGACCGGTTCCGCAAGTTGTTTCACACTCCGCGCGGCGTTGCGCTGCACAGCATCGTGGGCAATCATGACATAGGCTTCCACTACGCCACGCGCCCCAATCTGGTGCAACGGTTCGGGGAAAAGTTCAACAATACGGGCGTATCGCTGATCAGCATGCGGGGGGTTCATTTTGTGGCGATTAACTCGATCGCCATGGAGGGCGACGGGTGCTATCTGTGCGAGAAGGCGGAGAGGGAGCTGAAGTCGATCGAGACAATCTTCAAGTGCGGGAAAGGCATCGGGCAGTGCAAGGATGTGGCCAAGCTGGAGGAGTACAGCCGACCGATCGTACTGCAGCACTTCCCGATGTACCGCGAGTCGGACAAGGAGTGCCAGGAGCACGATTCACCCGAAGTGGACCTGTACCGGGAGCGGTGGGAAGTGTTGTCCAAGGAGTCGACGGATCTGATTGGGGATCTGCTCAATCCACGGCTTGCGTTCAGTGGCCATTCGCACCACTACTGCCATATGGTGCAGAATCGGCTCAAGATCGAAGAGTACACGCTGCCGTCGTTCAGCTGGCGCAACAAAAACAATCCCAGCTTTATGTTGGTGAGTGTTGGTGAGATTCTCCTTTTTTCATTGTATGTACTTTAATTGTTCGTTTTTTTTTAATTGGCAGGCACGCATATCACTGAAAGAGTACACTGTTTCGCGCTGCCGTATGCCGGAGGAGAACACCATCGTAACGATATACCTCGTCGGAGGCATTTTAATACTACTCGGGTCGGTGTTCAAGCTGGGCGGCTTTCTCGGTCAGCTCGGATCGTTTCTTTGCCGCGGTCGCAAGGATTACAAAAAACTTACCAAATAATAAGTACAGCGCATCATAGCCGATAAGGAACGGAGACGGTAGAAATAGAAATAAAACGACGATATTACAAAAATTGGTGTTTGTTTTGCAATAAATACACGAATTAAGGTGCGTGTTGTATGAAAGAATAGTAATAATTTCAATTATACTCGTAAAACAATTAATTATTGCTCTATATTATTTCACTTCTTTTAACTGTCGATTCAAATATGGAACGTTGACGTCTCGGGAATTTGACACGAATTCACCAATACCAATGCAGGCTACATTCGGATCGTGTCAAAACGCCGAATGTAAACAATCGAATACACCCCTTTAAAAACCATTTAATTTACAAGAAGAATGGAAAAAGCGAGTACAAATCACAACTAAATGCGTTCCGAATATGCTCAAGAAAGTATTTTTCGAATATCATTTTCTTAGGTAGTCTCTTTATGAGAAAAAAAGTACCTTCACCGTGAACCTATTTGCTGGTGTCCGATAAGCTCGTACGGTCGATTGCTTCTTCCAGTCGCTGTCAGTTTGGTCCGTTGTTCAGTGTTTGTTGTTGGTGATAAGTAAACGTTCCGGTAAGTAGCGATAAAAGCGCATTCTACACAAGTTTTAGACAATAATTTTAGCTCTTATCAGATGCCGAATAAGCTATTCCGCTTGATAAGGTTGTTGGTTTTGGTGATATAATCTGCAAAAAATCGCTCGCTCCGCTTGCCAAACAATCTTCATTCGCAACCATTAGGAAGCTTCCCTTTTCAATCATTGAGGGGTCATTGACCGGCTGCACCGGATCGTTGGTTGTTTTGCGCTGTAACCCGAACCAGGTGTTGTTGTTGCGTTGTTTACACTGCACGGTATGGCTCGTTGGCGGAAGAAACACGAATGCAGGCATGCTGTACCGCACGGAAGGCAAATGCATGTAAATGGTAGCGAAAAAACGCGTGCCGCTCGTTTTGGGGGCAACGGTGGCGTCTTTAATTTCAAGGTCAAACAAAGTCGCTTCGGATGGAAGCGTGCGAAATGGAGTTGCCATACGTTTCGCAGTAAAGGCAAGCTATGCTAAAGCTAACGCAATTTGTGGAAGCAAGACAGAGTGTGCTTGGGACGAATGTATTTTTATCACACTGATTGTGTGTTATCTCTTCCCGAGCAGCGACAGCATGAATAATTCATCCGCTGAAATGCGCTGGAAGAACCATCCATTGGCCGAATCACCCATTGCAGCCCTTTTTCAGTTGAAGTATTCGGAATCAGTCCGTTTGATAACAACAAATCGGATTTGACCTACAAATACAGTCCCTTTGGAAGCTGATAAGAAGCCGAAGCGTAGCGCTGGGAGTAGGTCAACCCCGAGCAGCAGTTCGTTTTGTCCTTCGCGTTTAAATTTCGCGCTTCCGAGCAGGCTGCCTTCCGCCGCGCCTTACGACAAGTGCATCAAGTATCGGCTGGTGCTGGTGCTGCTTTGTAATTGCTGTGAGACTCTGCTCACCCTGACAGTCCATAAAACGGGCCGCGATCTTCACGCACACGGTCAGTCGGCTGTAGCGTGTCCATCATTTGAGCGGCGTGTGCGCGTGTGTGGAGTCGTTTCGTCTTCGCTTTTGCGGGGTGCCTAAAGCCACAAACCAGTTCGCCAGCAAGGGTGCGTTTCGCGGTCCGTATACAAAGGTGGGGGTTGAAAAAAAATGGTGCGCAGTCGAGCAAAACTATAATAACATTGACCCGAATTCGGTCTACGGCCAAACAGTTGCGTAGCGTGGTGGGTTTGCGCGAGCTGCAAGCCCATTTGGTCAGTTGGTGGTGTCCTGAGGTTGCGGTTGGAACTGTATCAAGTGCAGAGTGCACATCGTAACTTCATTTGCAAAATCCACTGTGAATGTGTGTATGTGTACCGCTGCTTTCAAATTTCGTTCCATTACAAACCAGTAGATCCACACCAAAGTAGGCTATATTCCCAGAACGCGCAACGCCGTGCCGTTTATTAGCGCCGTTTGTTGCGTGTCGTGTTCGTGACCCTAGTGTGTCCGAAAAAAGCAAAAACTAGGTCCCGAAAATTGGTGCCACAAACAGTGGCTAAATTGACGTTCGATGGCGTACGCACACACACACACGCCTAATTGAATTCCGTGCGAAGAGACACTCTCCCGTCTCGGCGTCTGTGGCCTGCTGTTGCGTGCGGGCGTCGCGCGTACACATGAATATCAATTCAAATCACATCCCCACAACCAATGTCCTTCGGGAGTGAAGCGAACCGAACCGCCCCGAACTGTAGTCATCAATCTTAATAAACTTTGTGCCGGATTTGGCCCTCCGCCACCCACGCCCCCTCGCATCCACGTGGGACAGTAACGCGTGTGGCAGTTGCTTTGGGGGCATCGTCGCCGGAACTAATGTCATTATATTTCACTTACACCGTGTGTGTGTGTGCGTGTGTTTGTGTGTGGGCATGTTTCCCAGAACGGATGAAACCGATATGCGATACTCGATTGAACTGCTGGCCTTTTAGCCGCACGCAATCAATACACTTGAGCATGGTTCCCCATGTTTCCTGCCAACTAATCATGCGGTTTTTCCCTTTTTTTCTTCTTTTCCCCATTTCAGCCCATTGCAAGATGCGTCTAATCATCCTCGACACGGCCGAGTACGTCGGCGAATGGTCGGCCAAGTACGTGATGAAGCGCATCAACGACTTCAAGCCCGGCCCGGATCGGTACTTTACGCTCGGCCTGCCGACCGGCTCGACCCCGCTCGGCATGTACCGGCACCTGATCAAGTTCCACCAGCAGGGGCGCATCTCGTTCAAGTACGTGAAAACGTTCAACATGGACGAGTACGTGGATTTGCCGCGGGACCACCCGGAAAGCTACCATTACTTTATGTGGCACAACTTTTTCAAACACATCGACATCGATCCGGAAAACGTGCACATCCTCGACGGTAATGCGCCCGACCTGGTGGCGGAGTGCGATGCGTTCGAGGAGAAGATACGGGCGGCGGGTGGGATTGAGCTGTTCATCGGTGGCATCGGACCGGACGGGCACATTGCGTTTAACGAGCCGGGATCGTCGCTGGCGTCGAGGACGCGTGTGAAAACGCTCGCGCAGGATACACTGGAGGCGAATGCGCGCTTCTTTGGGAACGACATTAGCAAGGTGCCGAAGCAGGCGCTGACGGTCGGCGTGGCGACGGTGATGGATGCGCGCGAGGTGATGATCATGATACTCGGGTCGCACAAAGCGTTCGCCCTGTACAAGGCGATCGAGGAGGGCGTGAACCATATGTGGACGGTCAGCGCGTTCCAGCAGCATCCGCACACGATCATGATCTGCGACGAGGACGCGACGCTCGAGCTGCGGGTGAAAACGGTCAAGTATTTCAAGGTGAGTGTTTTTGGCGATGGGAAAGGTTGGCACAAAGGTGGTTGGTTGGTAGAACGGTTGTTTTTTTAAAAAAAAAACATTTCCAAAGACAAACGCTGTACATAGCAAGCTTTATTATATTTGGACATTCAGGATTAAACTGGATTTGGTTAAGGTTTTTCTTCTTCTTCTCTGGTTGTGGTTATTTTTAATTAATAATATAACATTGTTTTCAACAATTTCTTCAAGTAGTTATTTGCAACATTTAACTTGATTGCTATAATTTACATTACCTTTTTAAATAGCACTTTGCGAATTCCCATTTGGATTTGGTTTACATGGGTAGTTAGACCATAAGTGCTTAATAAATCATTGGTGATGGTACCTTTTTTTTGGGTCTACATTCAACCCTCCCCCCAATTCGGTGCACTAATTCGGTTCATTTTCCCTTCGCACGTGTGCCGGCACTTGGTCGTCGTCACTTTCCAGGCCCTAAGCAATGTGCACCACAAGTTGATCGAGGAGGACTCGGCGGACGTACGAAAGCTTAAGTAAGAGCGCAATGAGCCGACCGACGAATGATGCCGCATATACAAAACCCTGCAAAAGAACATTATTTGTCTACGTGTGTGTCTACTGGGAGGAGTGAAATATAATCGAATATTGTTTTGAAACAGCATGCAAAATGCTTCGATCGTCGTTTCTCTATTGTTTTGTAGGTACTCATGTGTCAGAACATTGAAGGTGATAGAACGTTAGACTGACCAACTCGACCAGGCAAACACATGCATCATGAGATTGTTGCTTCCCTATCGTTGGGTTAGACAGTACATTTATGCATTAAGATAGGACCTGGGTGAAAAAAACACATACTTTTCTGCATTGGAGGTACTATTTTGCTCTCCACCATCAGTAAAAAACATCGGAATCGTTTCGGAAATCGGTCCTGTTTCTCCCATCTCTCTCATAAATTAATTTTTGCTGTTTGTGGTCGGTTCACGTGTGGCTAACCAAGGTTGAAGGTGGAACTGCCCCCAGGGAAGGGAGGGACAACATTGTGGCTTTGAACACGACTCACATGTGTGTGTGTGGATTTTCTATGCACCGCAAACAACCCGCCTGCAGCAAATTTGCACATTGTTTTCTTATCTTTATCTTTTTGTTCTTTCATTCTTTATCCCCGATTGTCCCCATCACGTGTGTTCCTCGGTGCGTCTAGGATTGCTACAAACTATCTGCCGACGGGCTTGAGCAGGCAACGCTACGCAATTGAATCTCTCGACTGTTCTCCCTCTAGCTCTCCCGTTGGCTAAATCTCTGCCCCGTAGAGAGGTCGTGTTTTATCCAATGATGCTGAAAGATAGTTTTGTTCCCTCACTAGTTCATGCTTTGTTGCTCCGATGGCACCTTTCGGTGCACTTTGCTTTCTTCCAATGAAGCAAATTCAACCGGGTCCCGAAAAAAGATGATGGTGTACGAGGTCCGACGCGATATGGTGCATGTGCTGCTGTGGTTCGGTGCTAATTCTCTTTGATGTCATTTCTTCCCTCTAAAATACATACACATAGGGACTGATGGATGTACACTCCAAGCTGATCGAGGATGATGCACCGAAGTAAACGCGATGCACCGCTGGCAAGACGGTGGGGATTTTTGGGAGCAAATTGATAACAAATTAGGTGGCTGGGAGAACTGCAATGTTGACAAAACCTTATCTACCTTAGTATTGCGATGCGAATGGTGGCTTACGTCCGGTGGCAGCGAACTCGAAGGATTGCTGAGTAGTGTTTGTGTGGGAAGCCAAGCCACAAACATGTTAACAGTTACGGTGCAATTTATTGTTATGTGTAGTTGAACTTTTTTTTTGTTATTATTATTTCCGTTTTATTGCTGTGTACTGTATTACTTCTGTGTTCTTTCCAAATCTCAAGCAGTGCTTTGCAAACATGTTTTTTTCACGATGAAAATAGAAAATAAAAGAATCAAATCAACTTTATGAAAGCAACAGGCAAGCGTTATTGTACCCAGAACTAGAACCAACTCTATTTGCCGTTGGGTAAGCAATTAGAGCGTGTTAATAATTTGCTCGGTGGTCGTAAAGTCTGTGGCCGCCGAACAGTCTCACCATGCCGAACAGTCTTCTGCAGTGAATGGGTTCTGCATGCGTTCCTGTTAAAGCTCGGACCCCCTCGTCCGGGTGCTCGTAATTGACATTTCCTTGGGATCGTAAAACCGGGATCATTTATGGTGCTTTAAACTTCTCACCACTTTGCCAGTTGGAGTTCACTTGTCCAGTGTGCAGACGGGATCGAACATGCTCCGGCTGATCATGGCCAGCAGAGCTTTGGGTAAGAGGGTGTGTGTTGGTGTGCTTGCATGCAGCATGAAATAAAACTTTCACCATTATCACGACACACACACGCACACGTCGAAAGTCACAGTTGGAAGTCTTTTTTTTTTGGCGGGGGCCAAAACCATCCATCCATCTACCGACCAAGGGCACTGGCAGGACGGTTTTATGCGAAGGGTAAGTTTATAGTTTTACATCATGGAAAGGAACCGCTTCCACATTTAACTTCATTTTTAGACTTTAGCTTAGTGCTGTAAAAAAAACAGGAATAAAACGGTAGTACTTGGTTGGTGGTTGTGCTCCGATTAGCTTTAGTGCAGGGGATTGGCACGCCAAAGCTCGTCGGGGTATCGTTATGGTTTGATTTGCAGGAAAATGAACCCCACCCTGACTGTGGTAACGGTAGGGTTGGATCGTAAAACTTCCCAAAGGGCTTCATAAAAGCAACGTTCCCGTCGATACTGGCCAAGGTTGTGTGCGATGAAATGGAGCCAACGCTTTTGGGGGGGGGGGGGTGTAATGCTGTGATTTGTTCGTTCTACGAGGGGCAGCAAAGAGGTGGTAAGTAGAGCGGTTAGTAACGATTTTTTTTGCTTCAAAAAGGTCAAGTTTATGTCTTATTCTTTAGATTACTTATGTAATTTCTTTGAATTTGCTATCCGTTTTATTTACCGCCTAAAAGTATGCTATGTAAATAATCATACTTTATTTCAACTCATCGCTAACTAGAACGCCTAAAAGTATGCAATTTGTGCTTTTGTTTTACGGTTTTTGGTCAGATGATGCAGCCAGGTCATATTGATACATTACTGAATTTTATATTTATATTTTATGCATGAAATAAAATTAAACCATATGAAAAAAAGTATACAAAATCAAGTATTTGAAAATTGTTTAAGTTTAATTGCATACATTTAGGCGCGCAAGGAAGCGAGATTTAGAATGACGCCATAATTTGAACTACGAGTTGGTTTTACACATTCCCATTAAATGACAGTTCGAATTGCTGCAAATATTTGTTACACTACGATCGGCAGCAATTACGCTCTACTTTCTATTACTATCTACCGCTCGCATCGCTCAACAGAGCACCTAGAAGGATACTAACGGACGAAGGTGCTAATTAAATCCTAACCGTGCTCATGGTGCTCAGCGATGTTTCGTCGTACGTAAGCATCGAACCAAAGTACGATAACGTTTCGTTTCGGCACTCTTCACTGATCGAAGCACAAGCAGGCGGTGAGCTAAAACCATAATTGCGGATGAGACAAATTAAGTTCATTCAACTTATCGCAAGCGAACGAGGGGACAGAAAATTGAGAAACATTTCGTTTTCCACACTTTCTTCCCACCTATCTTGGGCCCTCCATCTTAATCTTCAACCAATGTTCCGCTCGTCGACCTGCTTCTGTGTGGTGGTGTCTCCCAGAAAGAAATGCGCACCTACCGGAAGGGCGTCCTCTTGTTTAATCACATTAAAACTCGGGGGCAAAAGAAAGGCGCACGATAAAACACGGCACGATGGAAAGAAATGATGCGATAACTGTGGAAGGAGTTTCGCAGCGATGGGAAAGGGGTTTTTATCCGAAAAGGAAAATGTCTTCAACCTGTTGTTGTTGGAAAAAGCTATTCGAGAGCATGGAAAAGAAACTTGAATCTCTGCGGGATGGCTAAAGTCTGAGTGAATTAGTTTTGCCAACGGTTCGTAAATAGATTGCACTTGCACGTGGGATCCGTTATGGGAAGCGAAATCCCTGCAGGATCGATGCACTTGCACTGTGCAAATCTTCCCGTACATGCACCGAATGGCAATCAAGCAACGGTTTGCCATTCTGGTCAAACCGAACCAATTGTAACACGAGCAAATAGAGAGAAAGTGAAAAGAAAAAAGCCAAGCACAACGAGAATATGGCCCAACATCACAACTTACAAAAAGTGTGCCACCGCTTCGATCAGGATTTTCCATCCCACACAACTCGCCCACACGCCACAGATAATGGAAAGCTTTACCGTGGCGTGGCGAAAGCGACTTACCAACACATCTCGAGATTCCGCGCCCGAGCCAATTGGCCGGAACAACACCCAATTAGGTTTTCGGTGTGGAAAGAGGGGATTTTCTTTTTCCAGCTCCAATCATTTATTTTGACGTTATCGATCCTCGCCCCCAAATTGAGGGGCACACACAGGAAAACACAGAGGAAACACAGGAAAAATGCCCGAGGAAGTAAATGAAGAAAGGTGCACGGTACGAATCGGAAATGAAATCGAAAAGCCGCAACAAATGGATTGGCGTAGGAGCAGACGCGAACGGTTGGTAGCGAGGGGTATCGTTTTGTGAATTAAACCCCTTTTTCGATACGCGTGATGGAAGTAATTTGTTCTTTCGTTGTGCATTCGCTTTGTCGGAGAGGACGGAGAGGAAGAAGATTAAGTTATAATTTTATTAGCTTTTGAGCAGTATATGATACGTGAAATGGAGCGAACGTTGTGAGTGAGTTGCATTCTATAAGTCACATGTTGGAATGGTTGCTTTCGTCGTGTTCTTTATAGTTTTATTTTTCCAATGAAATGTCTACTGTTTGAGTCTACTAAAGCTGCGCTTTTCTACTGTTTAATTCGATGTAATTAAATAATATATTCAAATAACCGCTATTAGGAACAATTATCCTCACCATTGCATACTTGTAGGCGCTATTAAATGGTGCCGTTTGACTTTGTTTCCCCATTTCGCTATTTAAATTCGTTGCATGCTTCCTTGCAAACATCTATCAGATGGTAATCCAACAAAGAAGAATGACCATTTTTTTCTTCCCCAAATGCATTTTCCAACTCTCCAGACATTCCTTGATTTTTACAAAGAAATTGCTCATCGTTATGGAAATCTCCCGCAGGAGGAAAACAAAATTCTATGCCGTGGACCAAGGAGGAGCGTTTGTGTTCGTTTCCAATGCGAGGAACCACAATTACCGTTGAACCGTTGCCCTCGGTGAGGATTTTTGGTGTTTCCCAAGATTCAAAAGCAAACCTTCTCCCTTCACGTCAAAGTCCACCCTCCGAAGCAAGCGTACAAACGGATCAAGCGTTTTAAAATCCTTCGCAAATGAATGCTCGTTTCTCCTCCCTTCCCAAGATGGATGCCAGTGGCCTGTTCGTCGGCGCTTCTCAACTATGCCGCATTTTCTTGCATTCCAATGATAATGATGAGAAAATCAAGAGCAAAAAAGCGATGCCAGCCCTCGGGATGTGGACGCGCGGAATTTGTTGGTAATGCTGCGGGATTTAAAGACACGGGGAAGGACACAGTTAGATACAGACCGGTGCTGCAAACCACAGCATCGGTGGGGTTCGCTCTTTGCCTGCGTTAGGCTCGCGTCTTTTGGGTTCGCTAATAAATTACGTTTGGGAGGGATTTTAACGATGTTACTGCTACAAACGAACCGACAAACAACGGTTCTCAAGGGAGATAAAGGGGATGGGTTCAAAAAAAAGGAGGGAGCACCATGTAAGGTTGAATCGGCAGGAGGCTGCCTGCTTGCTGAAGAAAAGATCGCTAATTTCATTTGCTCGCTCAGGGACTGGAGAAGGTAAAAGTGGAAAATTGCAAAGAAAGAAGGTACGTGTGCCGCAGTTTTTTTTTGCTCCACCAAGATTCAAGTGTTTTACCTGAGAAGGAACCGGAAGGTATAATTGAATAAGAGTTTTTGGGTGCGCTTTAAAATTAAACAAACAAATAAGCGATTCGGCCAGAGGCAAAGCAAATTGATCGATTACACGAATAATTGATAGCGAATCGATTGCTTTAAGCAGGGTTTTGGAAGGTCTAGGAAGGTTAAAAAGTAAAAGAAATAAAAAATCGAGGTCGTAAAGGACTACAAATAAGAAGCGAAAAGAATGAGTCCGTTCAATTGTATGAAAAAAAAAACGCTTCGTCGTAACGAATTTGGAGGTTTCTATTGTATTGCATACTTTTAGGCGCTTTCGGCAACCACGGGCATTTCATATTTCATTTCATGTTTGTTCTATTCTATATAATTACGTTGCATTTTGTATTCTCAAATCTGTTTCTCCTTCTTTTCAAAGCCTTTTGAATCATTTATTAATTAGCTTGCCAGAACAATTTGATTGAGCGCAATCCATTTGTAGAGAAATATTGCATTTAATTCCCCTGATAAAAGCGCTTCAATGCGTTCTAATTGTACCACGCTTCCGTTTGCTTCCACCATCCCAGTACTGTTCGCACGATACGGCTACCCACCATGGCTAGTTTCAATGTTTATTTGCGTGAATAAATCAGTACGCTATGTAGCAAAAAGGTAGCATGGAAACGTACTAGAACGACCAAACACAAAAGCCAGGCTCGTGTCGTGTTAATAAAGGGGCCCCGCTCCTGGAACGACGAGTGGGAAACGAGTGTTGTTATTTGCGTTCTTCGAATAGGCTTAAAGGGCACTCTATTGGTAAGACTAACAGCGGTCGTCGCCTTACCTTAACGCCCCTGCTGCCAATCATGCCTTCGTGTAGAAACGAAAGCCATGGGAAAGAAATGTGAAGGCTTATTGTTTGAATGGTTTGATTACTTCCATCAAAGATGTATGAGCGCATGGGATCGCTAATGCGTTCGGTTAGGCGGTTTGTTGTTCCGAGACGAGGAGGGAAATTATCGCTCACGATGGTACGATTCCCTGTGACCGCACCACCGTCCCAAGCGAGCGTTTTTCGGAAACGTTTGCGGAGGTGAAAAAGCGTTATCATAAGTTTTAATTAATTTCACCCCAATCCATCGATCTGCCACTATATGGAGCGAATGTGGCGAGGGAGTGTGGTGCAGCGTTGGAAACCATCCATACAGCACGAGGCTCATCCGAAGGCAAACAAAGCGGGAAAAGGGATAAAAAGCGCCCACTGGAAATTGTATTGTTTTTGGAAAACTTTTTACCGATACCAAACAGAGTTTGAGTTTGTGAACGAGATGTGGCCGGGTATGCTTTAAAAGCAAAAGTTGCTATCGAGTGTTAAGGCTGGTTAGTTGTGCAACACCTGGGCCTGTCGAAATGGCAAGATACAATCGCACATTTTAATGCGTCTCGTAAATCACTTCGAGCACAGGGCACAATGTTTGACCAACCCTTACCGGTTCCTGCTAGAAAGCTATCGTACTGGCGAGACTCTCGGTTCATATCTTACACCATCTCAGCTGTGCAAAAGTTGATTTAGCACTGAGGTACAGAAAGGAATTAATAGAAAAAAAGTAAAACAACTTTACTGCGATGAAACGCGAAACTTCCATCACGCACGATGGAAAGTTTCGTGCAGCACGCTCTATTATAATCACGCTTTTGGCTTTTGGAAAATGTGCATAAATTAGGCACGGCGTAGGCACGGTTCGCGATGGCTTCTTCGTACCGACATGCGATCCATCACATTGGGTTCGTTGTTTCTTGGAGCGAGGTGGGGTTGGTGGGTTTTTTCCTCCCGCCAATTGGAAAGGGTGTGTTCCCGGAGAAAGTCTAGCAATTGAAGTCAATGTTCGTTTTAACGGAGTTCATTACACACACGCAGGTGAACACATGTAAGGTTTGCAATTTACCTGTAATAAGTAACCGTGGGTTGGCAAATGATGGGAAAATGTTAGTTTGTTTTAATAAGCAGTAGACGGCATTTATGATGTCTGATTTTTTTTAGAAAATTAAAAAAGAATCACGTTGCAAATGTTGAACAAATTCGTATTATTATGGGTACAGTTCTGTTTTACGGCAAAAATAATGTTGTTTTGCTCAAATTCCCTTTAAATGCTTTCATTTAAAAGAGAGCACCTTTGCGCCTAACAGTATGCAAATTACTATTTCCAGGTTTACCAAGGGTTTTTGGTTGTTTCCTGGACATTTTTGGTTGATTATCATTTTTTTGTGTATTCTCACAATTTTTTGAGCGTTTTCCAATGTTATTGGTTCGATATGGAATGATACCAATAAATCGTGAGAAGGAGCCAAAAATCAATAGGAAACGATTAATAAATTGTGAGACGAGCCCAAAAAATTATGGGAACTAACTAATAAATCGTGAAACCTTGTATCATCGGTTTCGAAACTATATTGCGCCAGATAGTATGCAACATGCTGTTTTGACCAGCTCATTGGCTTCATTGATTCCAAAATATGTTTGTAAAACAAAAAATAGATTGCATACTGCTAGGCGTATAGTTGTGAGCAAAAAGGTTCAACTGAGGTGCAATTTAAGCGAAGAAACTATTTAAAAAAAATAATTTATGCATAGAAGCTTGTATTTCATTTCATTTCATTTAAGTTGTGTTTCGTCGAACGTCGAATCATTCATGGTACCACACAGCCTAAAAGTATGCATTTCGCAGTACAAAATCTTCACAAATCCAGCTTCAAAGATTAACATTGATAACAATCGTAATTTAAACGAAACATTCTTGAAAATATTGATTAGTTTCATTTGAAATAACGGAGTAAGCCACCGCTCCTGAATGAAAAAGACTGAGTGCTAGTGAGTGCCAGTTGGATCAACAAATAGTAGAGCTTTTTTCTAAAACAGTTTCATCGAGTTTCTCCTTTGCACGAGAGGAGCAGTTTAGAAATGTTTAGCCACCTGCCGTTTCTGAGGAAATTTTCCCTCTCTTTCGAATGCGAACGAGCGATTGCAAACCGAAGAGAATATTCTCTTTCTCTCGATCTCTCTCTCTCTCAATGTTTGTCAGCTGTTGCTGCTATGGAGCATCTACATATAAAGTGCCAAATAAAACACCCTGTCTGATGAGTGTGCCCACTAACAACTCACTGCCAGATGATGATGATTCTCATGATGATGCTGCTGCTGCAGATGATACCAATGATAGCTAGAAGCGAAGATGTTCCACGAACGGGCGAGTACGAGAAACCGAAAAATAAGCAGAAAAATAACGAGTATCCGGAAATGAACTTAATAAAGCAAAGAGAGAAAGAGCGAGCCGGGCGTCCTTGCATACGAGCAAACGAGCAGGAACAAAGAAAGACAAACTGATGCTAAAGTCAAAAGCCCAAAGCAAACGGTACCGGCACGGAGGGATAAAAATAGAAAGATTCTTCTGCTGCTGCTGCTGTTGTTGCAACTCATAACAGCACCACACAAAATGGCATTCGTAGCGTTTGCACGTAAGGAAAGCGTTTGCAAAAAGGTGTTCCTTTCACACGCTCGTTTATCGGGTCTACGCCCAACATCTCGTCCCTAATCACTGGGACGGGTACCATTTTGTATGTGTGTGTGTGTGTGTGTTGTTTTCATTCCCAACCCCTATCCTAAAGCGAAAGGTGTGATAGAAAGCAAACATTCGGCGCTATTCGTCTCCCCTTCTTCCGGCCGGTTGTTTTCCGTTGCCCTTTTACGTGTGCTACTCATTGTTCCATTTGCTGTCCATGCGCTTCGTTCGCGTGGTTTGGGCGATGAACGTCGGGATTCCATTTCCAGGTAAAGCTAGGGACAAACCCTCGGGCCCTTTAAGCGCGGTCTACAAGGGAGATACTTTTCCCCCCGAATTCTGTGCGGAGGGTGGACAAACTTTCGTGCTCACTTGCTGCTGCCTGATTTGCCTATTTCCTGTCACCTAGGAAGGACTTCCTAGGGATTGGAAAGCTGAGCAAATTGATGTTGTACTATCTCTCTCTCTCTCACTCATTCTTCTCGCTATTTTTTCTATCCTCCGAAATTTCCAAATGGTTCAATTCCATTCCAAGTACCACCTTTACGATCAGCCGAAATTGTCATCCTATTTTCGAGGCCAAAAACTTTCCTCGTCTAACGACAACGTTTGACAACTCACACGTTTGGTGACTTTTCCGACTGTGTTTGTGAAAACGGGAAAGAGGCCACGATATGGAGCATGACATTTTTAACATACACACATGCCCACACTCACTTCCACATAATGCTCGTTTCGAGGGGTGGGAAAGTTTTGTGATTTCACATGTTCCAGCGAATGTGGTGTTTTGCGGGAACTAGAAGGGAAAGGAACGAAGTACACACACAGTTATATTAACATTTGGACTTTTTGAAGAGCAGTTCAAGTGCAACCGCTCAGCCCATGATGGAGAGCGTACGAGGCTTTGATTCGGTAGATTTCCTGTTTCCTGAGCTCAAGTGTATTTAGATGTTTGCGTTATGTGCAGGCAAACGTACGGTAAATAAATTGCGGTTCGGTGCGCCCGAAATCATCACCGGGACCGTACGCATGTTTCCTTAGCTTGTGTCTCTTTTTCTGGTGTAAATTGCTTGCCAGAATAAAATGTGATGTTTGTGGTCCTGGTACACTAGAGAAAGAAGAGGGCTAAACGAATCCTATGCTTATGAAATCGTTTGCTTTTGAACAGGTAAAGATGTTTAAGGTGAGAAAAGAAAAAAAACGCTTGGTAGCTTACGCAAACATGAGTGTAGCCAAATAAGGCATGGTAGCACAATTTAGGCAATTTAGAGAGTTACTTAGAATTTAGTAAAGCAGATACATACGCGTGAAGCGTTTATTTTATCTACAGGTCTGTAGGCAAATTTGGCAATTTTAAAGGTTATTTATAACCTCGGTTTCGGAGTGCAGGTAGCGGAATCATTTAGGCGCCTAAATGTATGCAATTGTGATAGCAAAAGTGATTTTGTATTATTTTTTGTTGATAAAATTCCATAAAAACTATATTATTTAGAAATAAAACACCATGAAATCGAAAAAATGTATTGCCAATGTATAATTTGAAACATTCGACTCATTAATTTGTTTCGTCTAGCCACACGCTTACCTTAACGCAAACGAAATAATGACAAGCACGACCACACTTCATCGTAGCAAAACCACACCACAACCTTTTCGCATAACCTTAACTCAAACCACACCTCAGGAAAGGCGAGCATCACTATTTGCTTGCCGTAAAGCAACACTACCAACGCTTTACCACCCACCGCTGAAACACTTGTGCCAGCGCGAAGTACTACTACCAGCCAGGGCGTAATGAAGCTGCCACCGCGAACAACCATCACCACTACCACCAACAACAACAGTTCGCTCGCAAACGTTCGCTCATAATTTATGTAAATTGTAATCATATCGTAATTATTCTTCCGTCTTTTAGGTTTATATTTAATGATGCTACACTTCTGCACTGCTCCGTCCCGTGTTGCACGAGGCCCCAACAAAGACGTGGGAAAGACGCAAGAAAACCCCCGCTGTCACTCCGGGGATGGTGTGGCACCGTCATCACCTGGCAGACCCGTTCACCGTAAGACGCAAAGTAATCCCAGGGAGGGGTAGCGACCAAAGTTTTTGGCAAGATGGGAAGATGTGGTCTCACTATTGGTGGTAATTTTTGGCTCATTTCCGGTACGGGTGAGCAGCCTTTCGCTTCCGCATGCGAGGTGTTGTCTTTATCCTCGACGGCATCAGAGCGGCACGCGGGCGAAAGGAAGAAGGGAGGGACCGGCAGTGACTTCCCAGCATAGTTTAAACTTGTCTGATGTATTGGGTAATGGAAAGGGATTTAAAGATAGCAATGTGGCCGACTACCTGGAAGCGAATGATGTAATTCATGTCTTACCTTTGAATGGTTTTAGTTTCCAGTGATACTGTATCACACGGCAGATCTGTTTACGGAGCTGGGGTTGAGCTGGGTACTTGATATTGACAGGAACGACTGCAGTTAAAGCTACGGAAAAAGGGAGCGTTGGCGATGAGCAGCAGGAAGCTACAGCTCATTAACGTGCAGCAGCATTTGCGGCTAAATTTCACGCGCTGCTGTTGATGAAGACGTAAATGAGATTATGGTGACGCTTGTGCGGTGACAAAAGGAGATTAATTTGAGTGAATGTTTGGCGTCTGATTTAATGCCGTTGGTGCGCTGGTGTGGTGTAATGACGAATGGCATGAATGCACAAAGTAGTTAAATGTTGTTGTTAATTACAGTATCAAAATTCCTGACACTGCTTGTTAGCTTGGTGATGTTAGCATCCATCAAGACCAACAAGATTAGCTTTATTGAAAATGTCCCATAGCCAATTTCAATCTTACCAATTCAGTACCAATTTTCTTTACGATAATGGTGATCAAAATTTCAAATTATCAAATTAATTCAATGGAACTAAAATCACCTCAATGCGCAGTAAAGTGAACAATAATACATTTTCATTCGAAATTATCGAACATTTGACTTTATTTCTTCCCTCGAACGTAACCTAAGCATCGATGGCAAGATAAGGTTCGGTTTGTTTGGTACTGGACCCAAAGTTCTGCAAAAGCTTTTCCCACCGGACAGCACAAGTCCGGACTTTCTTACCCCAGCAAGAATGACCGTAAATACCACGGTACAGCTCTTTCGTAAAATCGATTTCACTCTCTCTCACACTCACTTTTACCCTTAAATGGTGTATCGTAATCGATTGGTATAAAGTTTTCACCTACCAACCGTCCGTAGCAGTCGCAAGCCACATAGGGACTGAAAACTGCCAACCTTAAGAGAGAATAGCAAACAGAGAAGCGTCAAGGGATAAACCAGCGATCCCGGAACCGGAAGCGTCCGGAGGGTGTACGGGATTGCGTACCGGGCACGACGCGTAGCTGGCGGCCACTTTTCGACGCAATAAAACGTGATCAAAGAAGGTCGATGGGTTTTTATTGGCATGCTTCGAGGGAAGGGGGGGGGGGGAGGCATTCCTTGAGAATTCTTAACGAACCTGCTGGGTCGGATCGGATCGGTTCGGTTGTGCTATGTGGCAGCCAACAGACGCACAGGACGCAATGAAGACATACCGTTGCTTTCAGACGGATATCGTTCGTTTATTTGCTTCGCTGCAGTTCGGTCTCTACCGACCGATGGTAACTGATCAGCGTGATGGGATGCTGTGTATGGTTTATCGGTTCGCTTTTTGACCCCCGTCACGATAAGGGATCGAAGAGCAGAGAGTGGCGGTAAACACACAGGAACGCATCCGGTGGAGGTAAATGGGTAGGTTGGCTTTACAACCACGACTACATGAATAAACCGATGACAACTGTCGCAACGCTGTCATGATGGAACAGCTGTGAAGGGACAACCTGGGTCTTAATGGTGCAGTCGTTAAGTTGAATCGGTTTGTCGGAATGGGTTTTGTCTTGGGTCGGCCGCTGCTGCCCCGGTAGACCCCGGATAGGAAGAGTGAAAAGCTTCCGATCGTAGCTGTTGCCGGTCGAGTCGATCTCTATACGCATAATCGTAAAGCGGTAATAGATTTCGATTTCGTGTTGTCTCGGTTTTGTGCGAGTGGTCGATATGGTGATAAAATTTGAGATGAAAATAACGCGCTGATAACAAAAACAGATCGAGCTGTAGGTGTAAAATGATAAAACCGCCTGAAGGTATGCAATATGCATACCACCTTATTATTTTTAAGGGTTTGCTTGTTTATCGTGTGCATGAAGGACTTGCAGATGATATAAAATGACCTTTTCTAAGTAATTTGAAGTATTTTGAATTTGTTTGTCTTATTGTACAGAAAAAGAATCAACTATTTCTTGAAAAAAAATGTTTTAATCCTGTTTCATAAGTCAACCCTGTAAACGCCTCAATGTGTCTCGAGAGATCAATTTAGACAATGGCATTTACATTTGCCATCAATTTTTACACACACACAAAAGTACAAATTAATTAGTTTGCCTTTAAATAAATGCTTCTAATAGGGTCTTCAGACTTCTCAATTTACTCATACCTGAATCGACTGTATGCGTCCTAGCAGCTCCATTCATCCATACAACCTGCAGCAATGTAGCAATTGAATTGGAATGCATTTAACAGTGAATGAAAGGATCTTTTATCTCATCATCATGACAAAAAGCTTATTGAGCTGCTAGGCATTCTTGGCACCCTGAATCGGAAAGAGACTGTTTTGTTTGCAGCCCTCGTGTGCACGCATAAAGAACAGCCCAGTTCATTCAAGCATAATCTCTTTAACAGCAATCATGAAGAAATTCATACACATTTACATATGGGATTCGCATACGCACTCGCACAGCTTTACCCCAGGTGAAATATAATCTTCCACAGCGTAAAAGGCACCACTCACAAAACCGTAAAGTACCACAAATAAGAATCTCGGTTGTAATCTTGCCATTTTATTTGCTGTACGTACGTCTGCGAGTAGCAGGTAAAGCTTACCATGTGCTTTATGTGTGTGAGTATTTTTTGTTGTTGTGTGTGCTCTCTTTCTTTCAACCTTCTATTTGTTCTACCTCTATCGGATGCTCTAGTGAAGGTTCCATACCATCCCGAAGGAGCTGTATGATAAATGAGCGTGATGGTAATATTAAAAGCCATGCACCGGTGGCTAGACTCGTTAGACCGTTGGGAAGGGGAATGGGGCGTACCAGTTGGAGCGAAACCAGCAACAAGTACTTGAAGTGCTTCAAGGTCTCGAAAGGCGCCCTTCTCCGTCGGATGGGAAAGACACGGACGTGCTGCGACCACGGGAGAGCAATTATTTTTTACTGCTTAATCTTAATCGGTCTCTCCAATGTTCGGCAAGGGAATTTCGTTGGACGCCAGGTTGGCCTTGGCTGGACTGACGAAGTTTTCGTGCTGGTGGCTAGCTTTGCTGTACACGGTAAGCCATGTTTGTGGTCATTTAGCAGTAATCTGGTAGCAGTAGTAGTACGCTTATCCACTCCACCGGAGAGCATCCGGGAAAGTTTTCCCTTGAACTTGAACGCACCGGAGTTGGCTGCTGGAAGTCAAAGCTGTGTTATGTTCTACCTTTTGTGCAAGTTACATCAACAACCGAAATGCTGTATTTGGCAGCGTACCAGATGATCATGAAGGTGAAGCCTCACACAAATAATTTTTGCAAAAAAAAAAAACGAGAAACAAACACTAGACCCAAAAAAAGAGGAACCCACTAGTCCCCCCTGAAATGAAGTCAATGGATGGAAAATTTAATTATGATGGTAAATTAATTTTTCCCAAAAAACAACACATCATTCAGCCGGTCCCGGTGGTTTGGTCTTGCTCTGGTAGTGTTGCAAATGCTTTCGCACAACAGCCAAAACACCCGTAGGGCCACTTGGGCAACGTGCATCCTCGTCCGTCCATGGGAACGAGCCAACGACGGGGGCAACAAGGCAAGGTCACGCCGACGGTTGCCGGGGCAAAAGTTTTATGAGCATAATATTTGAATGAAGATGTTCGCCAGAAGTGAAAAGTTTAATGAAGGTGAAACGATAAAGGCGGACGCGATCGGGGCCACTGATAAGCCGAGGCGGTGCGGCGGACCGTGCGCTGGACGTGTTGATGCAGCACGGCAAAAGCGTTGTTGATGAAATGAATTGAATGGACTTACCTTTGAAGTTGTTTCTGCTGGCTGGTGGCGTGTGTTATTTTGTGCGCGAGATAAATTTATGAGTATGGTTGTTTCGTTTGAAGCGGAGTCTTTTTTCGCAGAATTTGTGGTAAATTAGATTACGCAAATTTATGGAAGCGAAAATGTGAGACGCTTTAAGAAGTCAGCTCAGGTCATTTGGGGTATTATCTCCCGCGATAAGACAGTGATTTGTATCCATTAAAGTGAACACTTGCTTGCAGCATCGTTGAAAGTATAGCAGATTGCATACCTTTAGGCGTAACGTTTCGTTCAATGGTTTGTAATGGAGATGTACGGAGTACGAATTATGTACGAATTAATTCTACCAAACTATAGCTATATGCTCTGCTGCTGCCAAAGATTAGTCAAGCATTGATGTCCATTGAAGGCAACGCTTGTGTACATTACAATTAAAAAAATACGAAATTGCATACCTTTAGGCGTATCGCTTGATCGATGGCTTGTAATGAAGATGTAAGAGTTGAATAATTAAAACCTGCCAAACTATTAGCCCGTTCTTTGCCTACATACCTCTAGTTCCCCTGTGAAGCTTTCGGATAACTGTGAACGTTTCATTACACGATACAGCTGCAAGGTGGACAGTACTAACAGCCGTTGTTGACGTTCCTTCGCTCGGCTAAAGTCGTTTCCAAGCAGGGAACTAGTTAAATCCACTGCCTTCGCCAATTATCATCAATTAGCGTCCATTCGAATGCACTCCAAGTGGGATAATTGAATACGCTCGGAGTGAAAGGCAATCGGCCCAGATAAACAACAACCAGCGAGAGTGAGTAGAAGATTAGCGCCAGGTAAAACTATTTCTCAACTCACGGGGCCATGCCAACAAACAACACTCTTGACCGGGAATGGTTTCTTTTTTTTAAATGTACTTTCATTTTATTGGGTCTCGGTTCGTTTGGTTGTTTGGTTTTGTTGCACGTAATTGATTTGATTATACAGTTGCGCTGTTGCTGCCTTGCTCGGAACATGGAAATGGTGCATTTTGTTCGTGTTTGCTCCATTTTGAACGTGTCTTTTATGTATATATATATATCGTATGGGCTTTACAGTACTTTGAAAGATGGTGCTTTAGTTTGCTTTGTATTTGATTTGTATTGTTGTTTTTCGTTCTGTTTTTTCTTCTTTAATTAAACTGCTATATTTTGTATTATTAATCTTCTTCTTTGCCTTCTTTTTTCTTATTTGTAGTCAGCGGTAAACTGTGGAATAGTGATGCATGTTTTTTGTTTGTTCGTGTTTTGCTGAAATTGTCTTTTAGATTGTCTTAAAAATAAAATGGTTGGATAATACTCGATGAACACTGGGCCACGAAATGAGTCATTGTGTGAAGTGAATGAAATGTACAATAATCAGTCTTAGGGAAAGGGATTACAATGTTTTGTTTGCCTGAATGTGTTTGTCATCCAATACGATAAACGGAACAAATAACGTAAAGCTCATTTTTCCAAGCACTACTAAGATTTTTGGCTCCATTTCTTCCAAACTCATCGAAAAGCTGCACGTCCGTGTAAGTAAGCGTATGCGTATGTTTGCTGTTGCGTACGAGTTGCGACAAGTGTGTAGTAGTACGTCCACGGATGGTACGAAACATTGGTCCACGAAATAAGACATTATACATCTTGTTTGGTTTTGCTGCTGTCCTTTCTTCCTGCCCACGCCCCTCTCCGCTCCTCATTCACTAACTGCCTGCGACTGGCTGGAACATAATTTTCCTCAGAACATGGTTTCTATTTTCGGTTCAACAACATGTATGTAACACGCCGGGACACAAGTCGCTCGTGACATTATGTTTTACGCGCGTAACTGTTGTTGTGCTGTTTCGGGGCTTTTTTTCTCCTTCTTCTTTACATGAGCTGAAGTGAAGTAGTATAAGTAAGTGAATGATTTGTTTTTTTTTACCTTTTCTTTCGTCGCTTGCTCTGTGCCCCAGCGGCAAAACAGTGTACTGTTGTGCGGTAACGGGTTGGTTTGATTTGGTTTCGTTTGGCGGTGAGTACGTTGCTCAGTGTGCTTCTAAGCCGAGCTTTTAGATAATTTGTGATGAATTGTATAATAGCGTGTAATGTCACGATTCTGTCTCAGTTGCTGTATACATTTGCCAAATGCTGTCTACTACTTTGATTGGTGTTACAGGCTTTTGATGTTGTGTGCTAGCTTGATCGCCCCTTACCTTTACAATGGCGTATAAATCGAAAACATTTACAATAGAAATTCAACAAGATTCAAATGATTTTACCTCTAAATTGCACCTAATGAGTTTTTTCTTGCATTAAAACACACTCAAAACGCGTTCCATTTTAGCATATTAAAATGTCAACAGAATGATAACATAAACAGCAAATGCTTCTCTATATGTTTTTTTTTCTTCTATTGTCCCTCTACACGACACATCTTAATGGGCCTTATCTTTAAAAGGGTGAGTTAAACAACAATTTATATACCTTTGGTTGTGTGTAATAGGTTATAGCCTCTTTTTTTTGCTGAAATGCTTAAATAGACGTATGCATATAAAACGTGTTCGGTGTGCAGATGTACCCCTTTACCCGCCCCATCAACATGGCTAGATGTGCGCTTGATGCTTCGTATCAGACAATCAACCATTTGCTACCGGTTGCACTATCACTACATCATACGATTACAACTAGTACTATTTGAATGTGTGTTACAATGTAGGTAAACTCGAACAGAACGCTTTGCAACGTTGCCTCAATATCATCATGATCATCATCACCACGGTTGTTAGGGTTGTTCGATTTCCGTTCGGTTGACTGGGAGCTTTTATCGAACATTTTTGCATATTCTTTAGTTGTGTGTTTGCTTGTTGCTGTTTTTTGTTTGTGTTTTGTTTTGTTTTTACTTTCCATTTCTCAAATTGACAAACAGGACATCTATATCACAGTTATCACTAAACGTAGTAAACGAAATCGCATCCACGCCCGCCAGCATTCCCCTTCGCTTTTATTACTGCGCTCAGCGTTTGAATGAGGGGTAGGTTAGAACAATGGAGATTCTTTTTTTTCAATAAAATGCATTTTTCTACAACTACTGCAATGTAGATCGCTTTATGTTTGCTATAATTTAGGTTTCTACAAACACGTACGTTTGATTTTGTTTTGTCTACCGATGGGAATATGCTAAATGTTAATAATGTTATATTTTTGCAAGAAAAAAAAAATAAAAACACCTCCCGAACATGTTTCTACTAGTTCTCTGTATCGCTAGAGCATATGTGTATTTGTCGTGTGACTGTGAACCAATGGTGAATTTAATTCGAATTCATTCTACAGGTGTACCGGTGCGTTTTAAAAATCGTGTTTTGAAGTTGATCGTCTGTTAAGTGGATCTGGATCACTGCTCCATTTGCCTTTAATCGTTTGAATCCGATCGAAGAGTATTGTATGTGACATTACTATGTTTATTATCATGGGAGGAGGCGCTTGCTTGCTTGCCGTCTACGCCTGGCTCCTTTCGACGATATCTTACACGGTTAATATTTAAATGCTTTCCCATTGCTACGCATTCGTATGGTGTGTTTTTGTTTTTATTTTTTGTTCTCTCTCTCTCTCTCTCGCGCAAACTCCAGATGTTTGAGGAATATAAAACCGATAAAAAATATACGAAATTTATTGCTTTTGTACATGTATTCTGTACCATTTCTCGTGTCGTGTTTGTTTGTTTGTTTTTTAATCTCGCAATCTACTTAAATCTAGAAGATTAGTATCATGTGGTGTGTTGTAACATATCAATGCCAATCGATTGTTTTTACATTGTTTAGCACTTAACTGTAAGATCATTTGGGTGTGTTTTGTTTTTCGAAGTTTGGTTTGCTTCCATCGCAGCCGTTTCGCAATTTATTGTGCCATTATGATCGTAACTATATGCCCATAATTACGCATCGCTCAACGTGAAAGGGATGGAATAAAAATCAACAAAAAAAAAAAATACACAAACATACAGTCAAACAAAGCACATGCAGTGAAAAAAAAATGTACAAATGTCAGCTGCAACTAACTGACCATTATAATCTTCTCAGCCGAAGGTTTTACTCGCGACATTACCCCAGCCTACACCAACAGCGGGAAACAATTAGAAGCCTCTACCCTGTTGGCACCAACCGTGAACGCACTGTGTGCACATTAAGCCCCAAACTCATCCATTTAATCCCTAAACTCCAATTGTTGTTTGAAAGCACAAATCCAACCACCAGCGCAGGGCACGCCAGGGATCGTGCACGCTCTCTGCGCTAATTCTAATCTAATCCAATATTTACGCCGGTCATTAGGAGGTTATGGTTATTGAAATGATTGTTGCTCCCGCCGGCAGCCGGAAACGTCGGGAGACGGAAATCTCCCAATGAAATCATTCCGGTTGTGGTTGGGTCTCCGAGCCACACGGCTCCGAATGGTGGGTCAGTCAGGTAGTATTGGGGTAATATTTTTCCGCTTGATTAAACTTCCATTAAAAGCTGCACAAGCGTAAGCAAACGAGCAACAAATGAACGTTCGGGTCCGGTACAACAGTATGTTTTTGGGGCGGTGCAAACAAGAGGAAAGGCCGGAGCCGCGCTTTTTCGTTGCGGACTAAACGAATATTCGACCCATACAATTCAACATTTTCCGAAGCCCCCGGTGGGAAGGAAAAATAAAGAGAAAAACAACCATTTCTATGAAGCGTTTGATTAATGATTATGATTCGAGTCTTGGGGGGAGGCTTTGGAAGCTAAACATAATGTATTTACCCGCGTTCTTCTACGATCGGTGAACCGGTCTGGGGCTTGCCTAGAAAAAAAAAACTATCGCTTCAATCAATTTGATACACCGCGCGCGCGTTCGGTAGTGAATGGGTAAGCGCTCACATAATTAGCGATGAATAAAAGGGGATTTTGTTCTCATTCTCGGAACCCACACACATATACACACACACACACAAAGTTTCGACAGTTCCTCGCTTGCCTTCGATCGGGATCGATTATCGGTGCGGTTTTTCCCGGTGCAATAATTATTACTGCCTTAATGCTGAATGAGGGGTAGCATAATAATTATGCCTCCACATACGAGAACGGTGTGGGAAAGACGGGTGAGGGATACCAAAAACCTAGGTGGCATGTGGACAACCCGCTATACTGGCATAATTACGGCGATAGATGGAAGTGCTCATAGTGCGATTGTTGTAGATTATCGGTTCGATTTTATTGTAGCGGGACGTTGAACAATAAAGCACCATTTAATTATGCAAATATTATGCATGCTCAAGCACACAATGCTCATACATTACTGCCACAAACCGTTGCAGAAGGGTGAGATGAGGAGTTGCAAACTATTCAGCGAACTGTCATAGGAAAAGTTTTAGTTTGGATGGTACAAAAGAGGGTATGGCACAATTTTCATCATGTTCATATTTTTACACACCGTTCAGTGGGGATGTAAATGTTGTGCTGAAAGTTTACAGCATGCAATAAATCTCATAGGGGATGTTTTTTTTTGTTTTTGCTGGTGTGCTGGTACAATGTCCATCCCATGTAATCTGGTTCGTGGAAAACTGTCCTCTATTTAGGAGAGCACACTTCAGCATAAATGAGTGGATGATAAAATTGGTTTAGTGTGAAGAGGAGAAGTAGAAGAAGAAGAAGAAGAAGACTGTTAGTATCG
>KI919661.1:35355-45370 GCA_000473525.2 Anopheles melas | reverse complement strand
TGTGTGTGTGTGTGTGCGAAAGAGAGAAAGAGTGAGGAAAAGAGCAAAGGTAGTTTATATAGCAGGTCCAGGAAAGCTCATCAGAAGGCACATGATAAATGGGTAATTATTTTGTGACAGCCCATTCTTCGACCGGCGACCTACGGCTGATGAAGCAAACCGGTGGGTTTGTTCGTGGTGCGTTTTACACGGTCGAACCAGTCAGAAGGTGATGTGTTGGAATTTACACATGCCAAGCGAATACAGCTGGTTAACGGGGGACCAACGTTGAAAATAATCAGACCGTTATCTAGTCATTTGCATGTAAAATGCTACGGTACCATCATTCGTGTTGCACTACATCGTGGTTGAGCAATATTGCAATGCAATGGGGAGCTTTTTGATACATTTACTAGTTGAGAGCTGATTTATTTAAAAAAACAATTACAATTTCAGCAAATAAACAAATGTAAAAATCACTCGCATGGAAACGATTCAATTTTGGTCGAAATGCGTTTGCGACTGTGCAATTTATCGCTTCAAAGCACCCAACCGCACGAGTTTGTTTGTTCTTTTACCAGCTTCCGGAATCAAATGGGACTTAACATTTAATTTTAGCACTATCAAAGAGAATGGTTGCGAGCTGTAGCTATATGAGCTATATAAATAATGTTGTAAACAATAAATTTAATAATGTTTTACAGGGTTTCACTAGCCAGCTGAGCCAGTGTACGCTTTATTTTGAATCTGAAAACCCCGGAAAATCAGAACATTATCATTTGCTTGGTAATTTAATTGAAGCAAGCAATGAATGATTTTATGCCGTTCCACTGATAATGTTCAAATCAGGTTTAAGGATTCGAATTGTTTGCTTTTAGAGCTGTGCTCGTTACCGAGTATCGGCATTAAATCTTAAAAAATAATTAACAGATAAACAAAATGTAGCTGATGGTTTTAGTGCAATGAAAGGCCCATAAACAATGTCAAGCTAAGTGAACAATTTAGTTCCATGCTGCTATAATCATTTGCAATATATTTTTTTTCGTAGAACAGCACAATTATAGAACATGCATCAATTGAATTAAAATCCTTTCACTGGCTCTATGAAATAGCCACTCAGAGTATAGAATTTTAGGAAATGCTTTTATTTCATTTTATTGTTTTACTGAATAATTTGCTTTTATTGAACATGACGATTATTTGTACATTATTTGCTTTTCTATAAAAACCTCATTCAGTTTGCGGAAAACCTCCGCCAAGCATACATTTGCACGAAACAAAAGCCCGCACTAAGCCGCCCATAACATTCGATTAAATTTCATCTGCTCATCTCGCTGGAAAACGTTTCAATCTGGGCCTCTGTGTGTGTGTGTGTGTGTGTGTGTGTGTGTGTGTGTGTGTGTGTGTGTGTGTGTGTGAAAACTTTCATTGAAATGTAAAAATACACACCTCAATGGCGAAGGCAACTACCACGGCAAGAGATTTTTTTCTTCAAAACGCGCACACGGCAAACAACGGTAACGATAACCGTCGTTGCCGTTATTACCATTTTCTTCTCCATAGGGTACGCATCTTTCCCCCAAGCTTGCCCTGTTCACACATTCCCAAACGTTCAACCGTCCTACCCCGCAAAGACGGAAGCAGGCGACAGCAACGGCAAAAAATCTGATTCGAATGCGAAATTTACACCGAATTCAAGTGTCTCATTTATGCAAACTTACACACTTGTTACTGATACGATTTTTCACTTTAACCCTCAGGCGTACCGCGTTCAATCCCTCCCGCTTGCTTGTCCGCTTGGCGCGGGAATGGTGAGCACGTTGCCGCCTGCTTAACACATTGTTGTCACCATTCGGCGTTCAAGTGCCGAGGACAGGAAGGTGGGAGAATTGCTCAAGTGCCCGGCCTTTCCTTCCAACTCAAGTTCACAGGCAAAACAGGCATTCGACGGTGCTTGTGTGGGGCTAGCAAACAACAAAGAAGACACACAACAAAATCGATGCAGGAAAACGTGTGCGCCCCCCAGTGGAACGGAATACCGCACCGCCAGCACATGATCGTGCGCTGGTTAAGAACGGCGCCAGCAGTAGTAGCAGCCGAGTGAGAAAAGCGCTCGAGCGTGGGAAATGGAGTGCAAAGAGGGAGAGTAAAGAGCTAACAGCAGCAACTCCTTGGCAAAAGAATCCAATACTAGCTTACCTTAAACGAACCGAAGCGAACAGTGGGATGTGAGAAGCGGTGCCCGAGCGGTTGATTTTAAATTCTGGCCGCGTATCTGTTCGACGGCACACTGGCTGATGAAAGGCGCTGCAGGTTCAGTGGGGCTGAGGGACGGGGGCAGTTGCAATGAGTCTGTACGATAGAAGGCAGGCAGCAGCACAAACCTCCGAACAAGTGACGTAAGCGGTAAGGTTTCGAGTGCCCCCAGTTTTGGTAAGGAGCGGCACGGCGCTCCAGGGGACTCGGGGAACACTGCAGCGTTCGACTGTCGTTATTGAATCAAACGTGTACGGAATCGAGCCCGTGCAACGGATCGACACTTGCTCGCTTCCTTCCTTCACTGCAGAGTGAACGAAGGAGCAGGATGTGACTGGAAAATACTTCTTACCGTGCACATTTCAATTTCAGCTACCTGTGCCTGCCGTTTGCCCGCTGCCGAGGAATTGCACACTCGTTTGCATGTGCATCTGTTCCCTGGCCTTTGCGCCGAATGCTCAGTGCTAGTTCGGGGGTGTGCTTGGCATGACCTAATCTACCACTGCAGAGAAAAGTCGTGCGAACGTCTTTAAGAGTGCGTCACTGCGACTTTAATGCTGGCAGCTGTGAAATATATTGGTAATTAGTGGTATAATATGTTTCGAGATGAGTTAAAGGGCTCTGTATCATTTAATTTATAATTGAACTTATTTGTTCAATGGTTGCGAACATCCGGTCCCAGTTTCATGTGATTTGAATCTCAATTAATTTCGTATGGATTGCAATCAAAAAGAATGAGTCGTTTTCAATTACGTTTAAAACGTTTACAAGTACGATTGGATGGCATGTACGTTGGATGATTGTAACATAGCTGCTAATGAACCAAACGATGTGGATATCGATTCATTCTCTTGAATTGCAATTCATAGCAACTGTATTTAGATTCAACGGAAACAAAGGTTAGGATTTTTTAACAGCAGTATGTTCAATGTATGTTTAAGATTAAGTTCAATTTACTATAATCTTCTTACTGGTTTATAAGACATCTACCACGTTGCTTCACCGTTACTTATGCATACGGATTGCATACCTTTTGGCGCTTTTTTCCTTACAATTCACTGCTAAGCACACGGATTGCATAACTTTAGGAATTTTTTTCCTCCCTGTCGACAAAGGGATGAAAATGAATAAAACACCGACAGGCTACCTATTCAATTCCTAAAGCAGATTAATGTTCACTTAAAAATAAACGACTTTGCAGAACTCAATTATTTGGCAAAAATAATCCATTTACAGCAATTAGAACTTATCATTAGCACGTTAAACCGCCATGAGCTAGCCCAATGTTTTGTTCTCTCCCAGCTAATGCACACAAAGAGGAGTAAACAACACGAAAAACTTCCACCACAGTGAGGGCATTAAAACGGGCTATTTATTTTCATGCAAGCTCGTCAATAAGCTTCCAAAAGTTTACCCAAAACAACCGACCCACGACCGCATCGGTAACTTCGCATTTTAACCGCCATCCCGAAAGGTCTATAATTTCGTCCGCCCTGCTCCTGATAATGATGTTGCGATCGAAACCGTACGACTTCACCCGTTCGGTTCGAACTTTGTGGTGCCCCAGCTAGGACGACGGTGGGCGGTTACCCAGCAAAAGCCAAGCGAAGTTCGTACCGAGCGGTGAAATATAATCGTCCGCTTCCGGGGGCTGGTTTTAAAGCGTTGTCTTTTTGCTTTATGCGTTGACCGTTCAGCTGAACGGGAAACTGATAGGGGAAAACTCCCAAACAACAAGGATAATCGATAGATTATTGACTTAAATGGAAAATAATGGAAAAGTTTCAATCGATTATCGGGGCTTTTTAGGAGGGAGAAATGAACGAGTTCGAGTTTCGGCCATCCGTCCTCGGTTTCACTAGCTCTAGTTCCACTAATTGGACCATAACTCACCGACATTGGACTGTTTTGCGGGGGGTTTGATTGGGAAAGCTTGGTTCTTCCCCCTTCCCGACTGCTTACCTGAGTGTTTCCTTTCTCCTATTATTAATGACGCTCAATTGGTAGCTTACAAAGCGGCGGCAACAAAGACAATTAAAATGAGGAGAAAAAAAACATAGCCATGATAACGACCCTAAAAGCACGGTGTAAGCTGTAAAACAAATCAATCGCATTGAAATGTCACTGACAGGATCGAATTTTACAACTGCTCTGGTCAGCTTTCCAGAAGGGCAACAGGAGACAACAACAAAAAACTCCCCCAATCCCAAATCGATTCCCTAATGGGCTCACAACTCTCGGAAAACCACCGCTTCCCGGCATTGCCCTGCAGAGCGCTTTCGAATGTATTGTTGGCGAAGCGATTGAACCGAACTAGCGTAAGTAAACGATCGGCACCATTATCAAGGGTATTCGTAATGAATTAATGAACAGGTCAGCGGCAGACAGCAAGGGCTTGGGCATGGACTCCTTTCGCCCAAACCCCGGAGGTCAGCGTTGCGTGGAAAGGATAATGGAAACATTCTTAAGAGGCTTTCCATCTCCATTCGACCTTTTCTTTCTCTTTCTCTCATATACTTCTCTTCGCTGGTGCTCTAGAAGGGAGCAAAAAGAACATTCCCAAGAGTTTGCCTTTAACGTGTTACAGATTGCTCCGAGCCTCTTCAGAATCCGGCACTAGCCCATTGCCAGCCACCCCAACCAGTAGTTCGGGTTCGATCTCATCGTGCTGCATGAAGCGTTTTGTGCCTTCGTTTCGTTTGGTTGGTCTTCCTCCGAAAGTATGCTAAAGTCGACCACCATCATCAAGCGCATTTGGGTTGATCAGTTGGTTTTTTTGTATGCTCTTCTTACGCCCTAACAGAAACTGGCGCATTTGAACCATGCTGGTGGGTGTGTAAGTGTATGAGCATTTTTTTTTTAAATATTTGAGTCCGTCAGTTGCAGTAAGGAAAAGCGAACAGCAAATTAAAGTGCACCTTCGGCGAAGAAAAGTGTGCGGCCGGGCGGGTGTGACCGTAGAATTGAACAAGTTATGGGCGCTCCCGCCAGGACGGGAAGGTGCTGCAAAATTATTAATGAGCAAAAAAGGATTACTTGGCAATGCTCAATTAATTTCTGGAAAATTTTAAATGCTCGAGTGCTCTTAAACTTTAGCACACCTTCAGCGCCAACGGTCCGCCCCGGCAAGACGCTCGAACGAGTTTCAGCGAGGTTTCGCCTTTGCTTAAAGGTTTTGTTTGTAGCGCTGGGGCTTCCGACGTTCCATGGCTTTTATATTCAATTTAGCCACTGCCCTGTTGTAACACGGGAGAGAAAGCAGGATAAAAAAGGCACTGGCTTGCTTTTCTTTACTGCTGCAGCCGCTTCTGCTATATCTTTTCCGAACCATTTAACGCACACGTTGGCAGGTTTAGTCAAAGCGACACACGGAATGATCAAAGAGGCCGTTACTTTTGACAAGCGAAAGCGGATACTTTGTCGTTCGGAGCAATCTGCTGAGCGTCGAAAGTTGAGCAAATAATTGATGCCACGTGTCACTGGAAAGCGATTGCAGGGCATGGTTTGCCTCTAATGAGCGATGCTCGGGCGATCGTCATCCCTGGATCAACAAAATTTAATGGGTTTTGGTAATCCGATACGTGCATCAATTTGAGTTTGATTTTTTTTTTTAAACGCAGTTAAAGTGTTTAGTGAAACTAAGGAGAATGGTTTTGTTTTCTGTTTCTCGTAGTTAAGAGTAGTAAACAATTATTACTCGTTTTCTTTACAACAAGAAGCTTGCGGTTGAAGTTTTCTATTTCCCATGGGAAAACTGATAGCCAATTACCAGGATAGAGCTTTATAGACAGCAGCTGTCTTCATCAATCCCAGCAGTACAAAACTTTACATTTCGTGTCGAGCTTCTCAGCAAACTTCTGCGAAAGTGTAAAAAAGCACATAAAAAGCACCAACACAAAAGGTAAGAAGAACATAAATCCTTCATGATAACGGTGTTGGGTTGCTATTTTATCGACTGCTGTGGTTGAATATCGCTGGAGATTATTTTTGAAGAACAAGGTAATATAGTAATTAATCGTCTCTTGCAGTGCAACTGTATGACACTGTGTGAAGGCATGTGTTGAGAAGGTATTATGATACCTAGTGCCGATTTGACGTTTAGTCAACGAAAGATTAGCTGTCCAAGATTTCATCCACACTCCCTGTGGCTCTTTCTCTTACTTTGTTTTAACATTTACTCCCCGAAAAGTAATCCTCCTGGAGCTGCTCTACCGCTGCTCGAACGCATCAACGTTCGTTGGCTTTTCGCCGGAAACAACATTAGCACGGCACGACGTATGCTGTGTCGTTACTTTTTATGCTCCCAGCCAACATTTCACCCACTCGACTCGACCCCGTTCTTACCCGGGGGAAAACCATACGGTTTAGTCCATTTCTTCCCACCAGTCTGTGATTCATAAAGAACGACGACGGAGACGATGGCGAACACCAACCATCTTACCAACCAACCACGCTGCTGTGACACCGGGGACACGACAGCCCATCGCCAGTGCAGATAAACATTTCACAAACCCCCGTTATGCCAGTGCGTCTCGTACGACCCGTTGGTCCGTGTGCACTATCGAGCGATGTTGTGTGCGTCTTAAGACTGGTGGTGGTGCTGCTGCTACTGACGTCTTCTGATTCGTCTGCATCGGGGGCACGTTTAATGGGAAAACTTGTAGTGCGCACAAAAACAGAGCAAACCTTTCATCCGGACTAGCCAATGCTGCTGCTGCTACTACTGCTGCTGCTGCTGCTAAAGACCGGCATTAGTGACCGTGCGGCACACTATAGGGTTTCTGAAGCGAAAAATCCTTTCGCTATTTTCTTTCTGAAAATTGAAAGGCTTTGTTTGAAACTAGAAAATTAGTAGAATTTATTACCATAATTTTTTGTACCCACTTTCATTTACAGTTAAAATATTGAATTTGAGGGACAGCTGCCAGCAGCTCACAACAGATCATAAATGATAAATATAAATTGTTTGATATAAGTGCTCTGTTCATATCACTGCACTAAAATCATCTCTTCTTCTCAGCACAGCGAACGCAAAACTTTTGCAACCATAACAAAACTCTCGCCCAAGCAGAGATTCAACAAGCTCCTGCTCTACGTGTCCAAATATACCACTGTGAAAATGGTGGCAAACCGGCAGCGGAAGAAAATCACAGACCCAACTCGGTGTGTATGCGGTGAAGCGATAAAGAAAAGTGGGAAATAGCTTTAACCTCATTCACTTCCGACGGCGACGACGTCGAGGATGATGATGATGATTATGATGATGGTCATCCAATAGTGCTTCATTTGAACATCCGCACCATTGCCCCCCGGACCCTGGCCACTGCCGGTAGACTGTTGTTTTTCTTTCGCCCAAACCCGTTCCACCGACCGGGGGATCTTTCAAGCCAAATGGACATAACGAGTGGGTAGCGATTCGTTGTGAAAAACCCCCGATACAACATAAGAGAGACGGGGTACCGGGGCCAGCAAAAACTAACCCCTAGGAAATCTTTCAATATGTAACATCATCATCTCATAAAGCTATCATGAAGATAAGTAGCACTTTAACATCCGCTCCTGGTTTTACTCCCGGGACGACGTGAGTCAAACGGGAACGGTGCAGCTGCTGAATGGCGAGCGTGGCCAGGAGAACAAGGGCAGGGAAAGTTCAAACAGGGTGAACTAATTACTTTTGCAGGTATGTTTTCCGACAGCTGTAATCTGGGCTGTGCTACATTAGCTTACGCTAGCATGTTTGAACAAGCGTCATTACACAGCGCATCTTGCACCTTTCATGTGAATGCAGCATTGTTCTGCATTGCCCATCTGGGTTTTCTATTTTCTGCTTTTAGATTTCATCGGTTTTATATTTTTCTTTTTCGCATCTTTCCCGGATCCTGGATGTAGTGTTAAGAAAGTTTCATTTGCAAAAATCGGAAGCAAAAACGCAATCATCGTTCACTGCACAGACCGACAAGATTTTCGCAAGAAGTTTTCCCCCAGCCCAGCACCCGCCGATTCGGTGGGTTGGAGTTTATGTTTTTCTCATTCTTCGCTTCATAGAAATAACTTTCCCAGAAACGATAAAAACGAAACGCTTCCGAAGAAAAACCGATTGATGCAAGAAATCATCGAACAAATTGCCCTCGTGAGATTTCTGCAAAATCGAATCCATTGCTTCCGCTTTAATTTCATGGCGTTTTCTTCATCTTTTATTTTAAATTCTTTTTCGCTGCATTTTGATTCTCATATCCTTTTTGTTTCCGGCACTCTTGTCATCTTTTTCGTTTTCAATTTCCTACGAATATAGTACCGTTCGTGAGGCGTTTGTTTTCGAAATAAGATTTACTCGTGCACTACTCGTTCTGGGACACGGTTTGGTAGAAATTCGTGAAATGAAAAAAATAATCACAATTAAAAGTAGTTTTTGTAGAAGAGAGGAAAAGGTCCAGCAGCGGAGAAAATGTTTCAAGAAGCGAGGCAAAAGTTTGGTTTATTATCCTTCTTTCAAATTGTTCTACAGCAAAAGCCACACAAAAAATCCTCTCACACGAACTCGATGGGATAGAAATAAATGCTAAAAATTGAGTTAATTTGCCATGCCTTTGCTGGCTGGCAGCAACTCTTTGGGAAGGCTTTTCCTTTTTTTGCCTCCAAAGTAGCAAGCACCGTACCTTCGTTAGAGCAAGAATCCAGCCAAGCGTGGAGTTTAAATGCCTTTTAAAGCGAACCACGTTGCAGCTTCGAATGCTAATCGGCTTTCATTTTTCGATGCACATCCAACAATTCTTAGAAATGTTCGCAAATGATTAGACAGGTTGTACACGTTTCGAAAGCTTGTTGTTATTCACACACTTCTATTTATTGTTATGCCATGTGCAATGCACACACCCACACACTGCACACCGTACCACCGATCGGTAGTAGCACATCGGCCTTTTATGAAGCATCTTTGTTCTGTCGGTGCGCTTGAATAGTTTTAAGCCAGCAGCAGGCAGCACAAACGCAGCTGGAATGGAGCGTCAGTTTTACATGGCGCTAAGCTTTATCCTACCCCAATATCCTGACGCCCCTCCTACTGCTACGTCCCCTGACCCCCCACTCGGTACGCTAATCCCGGTTTCATCAAAACACAAACTTCCGCCTCACCCGTATCGGCTTCGTTAAAGGGATTTATTGAGCAGTGGATGAAATGAAAATCCTTGCTATCCACACTGCCTGTACAGAGGCATGCGAGTACTATCATCGAGCAACACAGGAAGAAGCACATATACAGAAACACACACGAAGCATCGCTTCGCAGTATACCGGAAGCTTCGTTCCGTTCCGAGCCCGAAAGCTAGCGCCGATCGGGGAGCATATGTGCTGACGAAACAATAACAGTAGCAGGGCATCCTGTCGAGGGAGTTTTGGGATTTACTGCATGCAGCGACCGCTTTTCGAGACACATTCCGAGATGGTGAGGATTTTCGACCGAGCAGCCTCAGTTGCATTTGGCTGAGGCCTGGGTGGGTGGCTCTTAGTGTGGCAGAAATAATGCTCACTCGGTTCGGAGTTTGCAGCACGCCAACACGAACTGATGACAACCCGGCAAGTTCTATGTGATGCGATTGCGGGAAAATGTTCTAATCCGTTTCAAGGTTGTTTTTTTGTTGTTTTTTTTTTGTAGTTATTCTCTTTACGCAACCGATTGATCACGTGTGGCAGAGTAAGGTTGTTGCGAGTAGCGCGAGACGTTTGCCGCATTGCTTCATGCAAGCTCGTTTATTCGGGTGGAAACTATTCGAACAAAAGTTGG
>KI919661.1:12476-29903 GCA_000473525.2 Anopheles melas | reverse complement strand
TCATTTAGCAGCCATGCCAATGCACGTGTTTGGCTTAGGCGACCCTTTCCTCTGACGGGCATATTTGATTAATTCGCGTGTGAAAATCAACAGTACACAGAGAGCTGACATTTCCCGGTAGCAGAAACGCACACACACACACACACACACACACACACACACACACCACACACCCTTTAATGGCCAGATTTGTTTGAGTGTGTTCTACCAAAACCAAGCCTACAGATAAATAGCGTGCAATAGGACCGATGCTGCTGCTACTGCTTTTCTTGTGCTTGTTTGCCCTGCCACCTAAAGCTGCACCTGGAAATGTCTCCACTCTACCGATACCGATCTAATAAATCGTAGCAGCGCGATTGCGAATCTCGAAAATCACGTCGAATTTCGGCTGCTGCTGCTGCTGCAGCAACCAGCGAACCGTCGCAAAATTCAACAAATCATGAACAAACAGCCATATATCTTACCTGATCCGATGCACTGCAGTATATTGGCCACTTTTGGGCTGTGCTCGGGGTGAGGTGTGTGTGTGTGTGTGGAACAGACAGGCAGGTCAACATCTGTTTTGCCGTGACCGGGCCTCTCATCTACGCCCCCTCTCTTGCATCGCTTTGTGCTGCAAGGGATTTTCCTTCAACTGGGCCCCCGCTGCTGCCCCGAAATTCTGCTTCATCGGAGCGGACAATTTGATTTAATATTTGCTGTTCGTTTTAACCTTTCACTTGTGCGGGATTTTCGCAACCCCAACGCTCACTACCCGCTTTCCACCACCTTATCCAACATTGGCAATTTCGCAACGCCGGGTTGCGAAGCTGCAGCGCCAGCGCGTCCCTGAACAGCGCGCCAGCCCGTCAGCAGATTTCGCCAGACTGCATTTTATGGCCGGCTATATTTGTTTGGTGCGAGCCATGGCCGGTAGGGCAAATGGGTTGTGTTTGTGCACGGCGCGTACGGCGGAGAGTTTGAGGAAGTGGGCAACTTTTTTGTCGACAAAAAAGTGGTCGTTTGGTGCCGGGCACAGTAGGGCAAAACGTTGATAAAATGAGAACGAAATGTCGAAAACGAAATAAAACATTTTTCTGAATTTATGGAAAGATTGTTGCTTAAAGGAATTTTGAAAATTATTATCAGCTTTAACACAATAATTAAAAATTATTCTTTCATTTTTAACGTGTTAAAAAAAACAGTTTTGAACATGTATTTTAATTCTTTAATTTTATCATTAATTTTATCGAAGCACTGATAAACAGTTTTTTTTCTTATCTTATGTACTGTCAATATTTTCACACGAAAAAAGGTTCATTTTAATTTAAACATATTTTAAAAATAACTGATTTTTTAACATGATGAAAGCTCTTGTACAAAATTCAACCACCATTTTCCTCACTGTTGCTTTAATTCCATCGTGTTCTTTTCCATTATTCCTGTACCTAGAGACGGAGGTCAATGCAATGCCTTCATTTATACCGATTTACCAATGCTCTCCTCGACCTTTGCCTTTATTCGCTTTGCCTGCTAAAAGCTGACGAACGCGATAATTCAGAAGGCAAACGAAGCCCGTTCCATTTCGAATGATGGGAGCTGTGGGTCCATTTTATCCCATTTCCCATATAGATCCGGTTTGTTGTCGGTTTTATCGTCTGTCCCTTAAAAATCTGCCGAAAAGGAGATTTTTTGCTTAACTTGGCATCCATTGCCGTTGCCCGAACTGTGCTAGCTCGAGCTGCTTGGTGACGAAAAATTGTGATGCGGACGCGTTGATAAGCTGTACGGGTGTGAATGTGTGCGTGTGTGCTACCGTTAGTTGAGAGCCCCTGTACGGCTTCACTGTACGAAAGGGAGGCTCAAAGCATGCCCGGAAGTACGTAAATATTGCTGACGAAAATTGTTCCCACTCACGGTCTGCTGGCTGGTTCGTTTCTTTCCACCCGGACGTGCTTCGGCTGCGAGAAAGAGGGAGTGGACGTGTGTGCCGATGTCTTTCCTGTTGCCTGAGTTAGGCCTGAGAGCTAACGAATGGCCTGCTAGCGCATCACATCATTTCGTTTTCTGATGATCGATAAATGAATAACGAATCATCTGCGTGCAGCTGAGTGTTGGGTCTTTTGATTTGAAATGTTTCCAATGTCTAAAGCGGGTATACACGGGCAACGCACCCTTCCGAAACACGTGCCCGTCCTTATTGGTAGGATGATTTGGCGTGCCGTTGTGTTAACACATTATTCATTCGTTTGTTTGCATAATTAATACATCCCTACTTGGTTACCAGGCAGGAGCAAGACGGGTGGAAGGATTTATCCTTAGTTGCTCTCGTCGACTGAATCCTTTCGTCGAAACCATCACCCATTTCCTGCTGTTCCCTCGTTAGCCGAGCGGCAGTGGTACACGATCGATTCACTTTGTCTCATCGAAACTTACTCATCGTACGGATATTGTTGATCCTTTTTTCCTTCGTCTCAATTTGCTCAATTTGCTATCTATTTATAGATTTCGTGAAATATTGCCATTGCCATCGCACTGCACAGTGAGCTTCAGCAGGTGAACATATGTGAGCAGTAATATTTCCCGGAAGAGTTTTATTACCCTCTTTACGGTGTCATGGCTGATTGGTGTAGCTTTTTGTTGGGAACAGTTGTTGGTTGGACAACTGAAGTGAAGCGAATGTAAGCGTCCAACTATTTTGGTTTGTGGGCATACGTTATGCTAAGTATTTTCTGGGTTATTTTAGACAACGCTATCCTCAAACTGGTCTTGTCGGATAAGAATTCTCAAGGATGTAATAAAATTGAATGGTTCTGCTATTGATGCATTCAAGAATGTTGTTATACTGTTTTCTCTGTCCTATTTTTGTAAACAGACTATCTTTTAATCACATTGTATGCCTATAGTGTTGTACAGCCTATAGAGTCCACCATCACATACACCACATAGGCGGCTGACAATATGAAATAAATAATAATAATAATAATAATAATAATATTAATAATAATAATTAACGCTCATTGTAATATCATTAAGTGAGCTATATTTAATTATAGTTATAGAGCTAATTATACAACCTTTATGGAGATTTTCAAGGACTCACATAATTTTGGAACACTTTCTTCAATCTTTCTGGTGGGAAATGATGAAAAACGAAAACATTCTAATGATTTTACGTTGAGTTTAAAAGTATGTGATGGTGGATATCTTTTAAAAAACTTTTTTTGAACAATAATTGCAACCATATTGAGCATAATGGTCTAACAAAGTATGAGGAATATGTTATACCGAGAATGAGATACGTTTATCAATTCTTATTTCTCCAACGTTACTACTTCCTCGAGTGCTACAATTTAACTCACCAGCTGTAACAACCCTAAGGTAAACAGGATGCTTACAAAAACTACTACGGCAGACGAAGGAAAACGAAAAACCAGATGTAAACCACGTAACCATTCGCACCAGATAGTACTCGCGGCAAAAATGATGACGTGCTCGCGAACGTGCGGCAGACATTGATTGATTTGTTCGTTAGTGTTATTCAATTGCCCTACTCCGCACGAGCCCGTGCGCGGAAAGGCGAACAAACTTTCCACACAACAAGAGTTTACATTCCATTTGTCATCAATGTGTGCACCTTCGGCCCCATTACGCCTGATCCTTTTCCCCCACTCACGTGGTTGCGTGCAAAATGATGAATTTTCCCTTCGAGTGTTTGATTGGTTCGGTTCGGTAGTTTGGCTGGTCCCGTACATTCCCGCATACTTTCCTTTCGATCGTGCTATCTCTCACTTTTTCGCTCTCTTTCTCAATGTGCTTCAATTTTTCTTTTGAAACCACTTCCCGCACACACGTGGCTTGCGTTGCCCGACAATTCTTTCTGCACAAAAGTACCCATCTCAAGTACGAAAAGCGCACCTTGAATCGGGTAACGAGTGTCGGTCGTTGGAAATTTCATTTCCACTTCGGCTCCCTCTGCGTTACAATTTCCTGTGTCACTTAGCCACTGGCGGAGACGAATGATTGGGCAAGGAGGGCTGGTTTCGGAAACTCTTTTCCGTACCGCGAACATGGCAGGCTAAAAAGTCAAGAGCGTGACACATTTTGATTGGAAACGTGCAATCGTTGAGCAGTATGGTGAAGTATTCGCGTGTCTTTTTTATATTTTTTATTCGCTCTTCTCTCATCATTTCCTATTTTGCCGCCTTCAAGTGGGCGATCGTTGAGCAGTATGGTGAAGTATTCGCGTGTCTTTTTTATATTTTTTATTCGCTCTTCTCTCATCATTTCCTATTTTGCCGCCTTCAAGTGGGCGAAACGAATCAATATGCGCTCACCTCACAAAAGGGAACTGGAAGACTGAGACGTGCTGAAAAAAAAAACCTAGAATCTGTCAAGAGTTTGCTCACTAACCGCATTAATTTTCCCAACCGGAAACTATTCACCCGGGCTAGACTACAAATTGAAAACTTCCTTCCTGGCCGTGTTCTTGCTTCTTTTCTTGCTCATTCGAAAACAGAGCAGCGTATCAGGCCGGCGCATGTGGAAGGATATTGAGCAAGAGTGGTAGAGCAAAAGCGATACAATTTTCCCTAAATAGGTGCCGAACTTTTGCTACACTTTTTCGTTGTCAGCTCCATCCATATTCGCTCGTACGAGCCAACCTGTCGAAGAGTATCAAAACTCAATTCACCTTAAAGCCGGCTGCCACTTATTGAAATACCAATCAAACTTACCAAAGCTGGCAATTCACAGCCCTCTTCGAAACGCGCTCTCCCACACAAGCACACACATTCAATCGATCGATTGATCCAACCCAGCCTCTCGGATGCATGAAAAGCCCCCGTTGGTGAGAAGGATTTTGGAGCCGATGGGAGGACGCTGCTCCTGCCACCCAGCCAGCCCTGCCAAAAACGATGGCATTGTTGCTCGAGCGCTTGTGTCTAGTTTTGGTGTTGTTTTCTTTCCTGCTTTTTGTTTGCCTCCCTTATCCCCACTCGGACACAGAACTGAGTTTTGGCAAATATTTACACTAAGCAACACACCCTCACGTGATGCTAGAAAAAAAAGGATTGCAGATCGTTTTGGTGAAGGCACCAGCCCAGGCAAAGGGCACCCGCGTGGGTGTGCAATCGAATCTCCAATCACAGAGCGGCACAGGCTCTGCGCCTTATTTGTGCCAGGCGCCAGCACCGGCTACGAGCGCTTGCCCGTGGCTGCTTATTGATCTCTCGCCACATCACGAGCTTCGAAATCAATTTCCGTTTGGCAGGTTCATAAGCTGCAGGATTCGGCACCGAGGGTTCGCAACAGTGATCCATGGCTGCTTCTGTGCGGTACTGTACGCTCGGATTGGATATGCGCCGATGTCACACACATCGTTCCGAACGAACGAATCATTATCCGGAGCGTGTACGAACGGTCCGGGTTTGCAACGGGTGCTGATGGGTATTGGGAGCTCAAACGAATTGTTATTGATTTGCAAGTGCTGGCGAGGCTGACGCTACTGCTAGAGTATGTTTGGTTGACTGAAACGTATGATTCCAGCAGTTCGGTTTCATTGCTCAACGTCCCAAAGGATTGGTGCAAGAATACTACAGCCAGCTAGCACACACAAAAGTTCAAGTTCGAGCTGCTTGCTCTCCTTTTCCGACCCACCATTAAAGACCATTTTTCAACGGAAAAACTTCAACCGGTTCGGGTGATCGTTAGTGACAGACAGAAATCCTTTCCCAGCGTCTGGACGGTTCTGGGGCGACACCAGCTTTGTATGATTTATTGTATCTGGTGGAGCAATCGTAACAGACCTGGGTGAAACCTCGGTAGAAGAAAGGTCGACTCTAGACGATATTATTTGTGAGGCAAATATACTTAATTATGGCCATTCGACGCAAATGCGACTAGCAAATGGCAGCCATGCGAAGGGGTGTGTTCCGTCTCGTTGAAGAATTGTTAGATATTAACGCTTTGTTTGTAATCTTTCATGCAGTTGCTAACAAGCAAAGCTATAGCATGATTATATCAACAGCATCTTCTTGCAAGTTGGGTGGATGAAACACTGTTGAAATAAGGTTCAATTATGCAACAAGAATAAACTATTCCCAATATTTTTTTCTTGGTGTTGCACAGGAAGATTTTAATTAAAAAATAAAAATAAAAAGCATAGCTCGTACCTCAAAGGAAACTTAGAAGAAACTAATTAGTTATATGGCTATAACTAATTTGAATTTGAAGAGCTCTTCTAGTGTCAATACCGCTTTATTTATCACGATTTATTTCTCAAAACTTCTTAGTTAAACAAACATAAAGTTTTATCGTCACGATGGCTACAGTCTGCCCGTTTTTTAACACAAAAATGAGGTTGAAAACGTAAGTGGACTCTGTCAAATGCATTAAACACTCATTTATGTCAACGACTACTTTTTCCATTCCAAATAGACCTGTTTAAAGCCTACCCAACCCGAACTCTTTCATTCTGTTGCTTTAACATCCTTTTATTTACCCACAGGAGGTCAGAAGATGTTCTCTTTGCACTTTTCAAGTTCAATTGAAAGCTACTCAACATTGTGCCAGTCTAGCGTGAACTGCTTAAATTTAAACAGCACTCTTGAAGAAATTCAGTCCACAAACAGCACCCCGAACGCTTGTTTGTGGCCGAGGTATATTGACACTGTCTGCATGATTACCGTAAAATGTTATCTAGAAAAACCGACAGCATCTGCCAAAACAATTCACTTTCATTTCAACATTTTTGTACCCCGCCTGTACGTCGCTACGCACCGCTTCCGATCGTGTACGATCCAGTTGCACGCTGCAGTGCACGGAGGTAAGATGGCCCGAGGTCATCCTTAGCAAAAGTGTCCGCCTTTCATCGTGCGGCAGTGGTGCAAGATCGAAAAGCAAAAGCGCAAAAGTGGATGAAGCTGGCACGCTTGCACCGTTTGCACCCCAGCAAATACTTCAAACCCAAGAGTGTGTGTGTGTGTGTGCTTTGTTTGTGCTTCATTTGAGAAGGAATGTTAGTTGCAAACTTGCTGCTTCAACTTTCCCCACATTCCGCGCGTCCGAATGGCATCGATAGCAGGTTACTTCTAGCGCAGAGCATCGTTTACTTAAAGATTGTTTGAATAAATTGTGCGGGTAGCTGCAGCAAACTGTCTGTGTTCCCAATTTCATCTACCGCCCTGTGGCGCCGTCATGAAACACTTTACTGTTCTTGATGGCTTCCCTGCCAGTGATGTTGTTGTCGTTGCTGGTGCTGGTGGTCCAACAAGAGCATCGCCCGTGCGCACAATCTTCTTCTTCGAGCCCAGGCGGGACTGGGCCGTGTCCTATTTGCAAAGTGCACCGTGCTTGACAAAGAATGCCATCAAATGGTGGACGATTGCCTTAAATCTTGATTCGTGCGGAAATCTCCAGTTACCGCAAGTGCATCCCCAACTCACACAAGTGTTGCACATCTTGGCACAAGAACAAAGGCAAACGGCAGTCGGTCCTAGTGAAAGCCTACGGGCACTCGACGTTAAATGGGACACGGTACACGGTAAACAGCGATCGGTACCAAACGAGCCGCTCAGGACACGAACAAGATGGGCATTTATTTGAGTTTTACTTTGCCCGAGCCATGGCCAAAGGTGTCGTACCTTCCCTTCCACCGAAGATGAAGATCTTGAACTGGAGAAAAGTTCCAACCACTCCGGTTCCAGCTGGCCCAATTGCGTCCCGGGGCAAGCACCCTTCTTGTCTGCATCCTATCTCTCTTAGCCTTACCACCTTGCTCGACATAAAACTGTTCGCTTTTATTCCCATCCATAGTCCACCCGAGTTAAAGGATATATTTGCTTGCCGCCGGGAAGGAGGCAAGGTGGAAGTGATTTTTCTTCAAACCCCCCGTACTGCTACACTTTTACGACACAAACGGCATGAAGATGCTTTGGCTCGGAGCACAAGCGAGAAAAAGGGCAGCAGCAGCAATTGCAAAAGTAAAGACAACAAAACAGCTGCATGAAAGAAAGGACACCCGGACAGAAAGGATAACGCGACGGAACAAAAGCGAAGCAAACAGCATAGAGAGTGAAGATGCGAAAGAAAAAAAACACACACACACACACACACACACACACACACACAAAACGAGTCCCCCCGTAAAGTGGCGCCTTGCAGCGGGACAGTCGAGTGATAAATGAAGAGCTTAAATGGTTTGTTTTATGAAGATATTTTATGAGTGAAAGTTTTTCTCTGGTGCGCATCTTTGTTTGTCCCTGTGCTGTAGGACACCTCCTGTTTCCTTTCTTTTTTTGTTTTGTTTGTCCGTTTGTTTGTGTGATGAAACGCTGCTCTTTTCACGTTCTGGGCGCGTCTTGAAGTGACAGTTTCGGGACAGTCGTTCGGGGTTCGTATACGCGTACCTGACAGGACCCACGGTACTAAACCGTGTACCACCACCGAGCTCCAACCCACCCAGCTGAGGGGCGATGGGCACACTTACACCGACACTGGATTACACTGCCCTCGGCCATCTAGTGCCAATGTCATTTTTGCGTGAAGAGTTACCCAACTTTTCCGCTACCAAGCAAACGAGTGGATCGCAAGGGATGGTGAACGCTGGGGGGGGGCGGAGGATGTTGAGCTGGGCAAAAGTTACAGTCACCCAAATCGGAGCTTCGAAACGAAACGGTTTTGACCGTGTTTAGCCCAATGTTTGGATAAGCGAGCAGAAGTTGGAAAGTTATTATTAAATGCTGAGTTGGGTTGAGAATCGACGGTGGGTCGAGCTTGGTTTTTTTTTTTCATTTTCCCGTCGCTCCGTTCCCGAGGCTTTGATACGAAACGCAAACAGCGCACCGAAAAAACAATAGGACCCAACTCTAATCCGTTTCATCCAAATCTTATCCCATGGCTGGGGCCTATCCCTTTAATCCCCATTACACATTGTGCCAGCGGTGAAGGATGGTGGCGGGACGGTCAAGGAGAGCTAACGGGGCAACAAATTTCACCTACGATCGATACTAATTGAATTCGTCCCTCCTTCCCCCACCCGGCGTAGCTTCCAGGCACATGATTTGAATGCATAATTTGGGCCATAACACATTGTTGCGTACACAGCGGGCAGCATCGGGCACTGATGCGTAGTGAAAGGGCCGCTACTTAATAAGCAAAGGTTCGAACGGGGTGAACGAAAAACTAGCGAGCTATATTTGGAGCTCATGGCGTGGCCTGGCGTGAGGTGATAGTATAAGATCTAGGCAGCAGTGTTTACCCACAAAGGTAGCCGGGGAGGGCGGGCAAGGGTCATCCGTTTTAATCAGATTTCATTTCAGCATGCAAATTAGCTTACCTTCAAAACTACACGCTCGCCTACCGGGCACTGCTATGACATTTCTTTGTTCTTTTTTTTGCGTTTTGATCGGTGTTGAATTAAGCTTCGGCTCCCATAACCAAGGCAGCAAGAAATGCTTGGGCTCAGTAAAGGAGCTGGTCGAGCGCCGTTCCTTAATTGGTCCGGTCGGGCTCGGAAACTATCCATTCCATAGGAGACACACGATGCTTTCACACGAAGCGTCCCTTAATCCAATGATGCTCTCGATCCCCGTTCCGTTACGAATGTATATTCAATACGTGCAGGTACGCTAGCATCCAACGTCCACCGTAAGATAAGACGATCCAGCTGGTACGAAACAACACAAATCCAACAGCCGAACGGTATGTAAGCCTGCACGGTACGTGCAAAACCCAATTGCAGCAAACTACCGGTATCTTTCGTCCGCGTTGGAAGGACAGACTCAACAGATGATCCCTATTTCGTACTCCGCAGGCGGACACCGTACACGGCAGTGGTCAGCAGTACCTTTCCCATCTTTGGGTAGGTAGGCTAGAAAGAATTGGTTTCAAGTTTATTTACATAAATTACGTACAGCTGCAGTGCACGACCATGGGGAGCTAGCTAGCTACAAAAAAAAAACATGCCAGAAGGTATGTCCAGCCTTCCCGGGCCAAAGAACAGCCGTGTTCGTTTCAATTTTGGAGTGGTCTAAAAGAAGGATTGCGTAGCAAATGGCCTGCCGGGTGGCAAATAGTCGTACTGGCAGCACACACCTTTAAAACTGTGCTAAACGTTTATTAAACACTCGAAGCGAAACGATGCTGCCGTTCACCGGTGTGCGTTTGCCCCAGCACCGTGACAAAGACGCAGGATGAGGACGACTTTTGTGCAGCATCATTAGTACTGGCAAGTGGTCAGCAGGAGGCATCCTTCCCCGTGATGGAGATCATTTTGTATCCCGTCCAGCAATCCCACCCCCATTTCACTAACGGTGGTGCAAGTGCAATCTAAAATATGAATAGATTTGAATTATTTGACGTAATGGATGGAACCGGCGCGTGCCGGAATCCATTTTCCCAGCTTCCATTATGTTGTCAAACATCTGCTTTTGCCAAGGTACGTGTGTGTGTGTGTATGCCAGGTTTGGTTATTGTTTTGCTCAGTGTGGATTCTTTCCGTGCCTTCCGGGCTACGGGCTACAAATCCCTCCCAGGTAAGCACTGCGGCGAAGTCCATCCATTGCGCACGATTCGCCCCACCTCGTCTCTTGCCGCTCGGAGCGCCCTATCACCATCTTGACCGTCGCTTCAGTTCCGTCGTACCGCATGAAGGATTTAGTGCAGCTCAGCCCGTGCGATGGATAAAGTGCATTCCACCGGCCAGCGAGAGGGATCTCGGGTACCACTATCCCTAGTACGTGATGATCCGCGCGACACGGAACGATCCTGCCGCAGGTTGAACGTACACGGCCAAATCCTACGTTTGCCAGCCGCTCGATGGCCGGGTGTGAGATTCCCGGGAGCATTTGAAACATTGCAAATTTAACTATCGTGACCATTGGTCAGCCGGTGCGCGCACGGTTGCACCGGTTCCGGTGCCTTTCCGGCCCTGCTTTCCGGTACGTGGGAATGGTGGCAAAAAAAGAAGGGTAGCACTACCGGGCACCGATCCAGAGTCTCTGAGGGTGCTGGCGAAAAGGGCATTGCTTTGATGGTGGGGGTAACGCAATGCCTGCTACATTTGTGCCCTTTTTTGGGCTACACTTTCGCTGCACGGTGCACGGGTCCGTGGAGAAAACGGGCTTCCGTGCATCGTTGGCGTGGTTCGGCGTAAAAACTATAGGCTAATTCATTCGGAATGATTCGGAACAGTAGATAAATCGGTGGCCATAGACTTGATAGATCGTTAAATGGTATTGGAGATCATGAAAATTGTTGAAAAACGTGTTGAGGTCAAAATAGTTTTGCTTCGGTTATCAAAAGGAATGCTTTTTTAAATGTTCATTATTTTTAAACTTTCAAAAAAAAAATGAAGGTATTCGGCAGGAGGTTGGTAATTGTTTTGGGTTTTTCAATGTTTTGGCTGATAAAAAATCATTTATTATTTATTTTTAAAACTGGTATGCCTACACTTAATACTGAACTCGATGAGATGTAGGGGTATGAAAGAAATAGTTATACTGTCAATTTAACGTAAGCGCCTTTCAAATTTTTTTCGATCGAAAATTTGTGGTGAGGCTGATTATTGTTCTAATTATAATAATTTATTTATTTGTTTGTTTATCGTAGAATTTTAAACCAGTTAAATCTTACAAAAAACATGTGAACAATGCTTTAACTGTTTTGTTTCACGTTTGTTATGAAATAAAAGTTTTACATAAAACAAACAAGGTTTGTAAACCTATTATTCAATACATAATGTTGAACACGTGCTAGCCCTTATTTCCTGTTTGGATAAAGAGAGACACGATACAGTTTGGGTCGGTCTGGTGGTACAGTCGTCAACTCGTACGACGTAACAACATGCCCGTCATGGGTTCCAAGCCCCGAATAGACCGTGCCCCCATACACGGGACTGACTATCCTGCTATGGGGGATCAATAAAGTCACTGAAAGCCAAGCTCACAAGTAGTAATAGTGGTACAGGCAGGCCTTGACCGGCAGCGGTTGTTGTGCCAAAGAAGAAGAAGAAGAAACAGTTTCTAGAAATTTAATATTTTTTTAAATATATTTTATATCATATTAAATTTCAGTAGCCCTATGACAATTTCTAGTAGGTTAATATAATTAACTATATTTATTTTCTTCGTCGAAGTTGAAACAAACATTAGAGATTTCAAACATCGATCGATAAAGCGCAAAATAAATCTGCGTCATGTAATATTATATTAAAAAAGCTCGTACTGGTTTAACAATTTTACATAAAACTATACATTTCAACTAATAGCAGCATATTTTTCTTACGAGTATCTACGTCCACAGCTTGTTCATCGGGTTTCCCATTGTGGCAGCCCACTTTTGGATTTACCTGTCAAGTGGGTGCATTCGGTTACCGGTTTCCATGCGCGCACATACACTCACGTACCTTCCCAATCGTTCTCCCTAATACCACCAACTTCAGTCTCCGGTGGTCGAATGGTGATTTTTCAAATGTATATTTTTTACCCACCCTGCTCCCGCACACTTGCATTCTTTTTTTTTTTTTTTGTTCATTTCTTTCCTTCTCAGTCACCCGATCGACCCTGGTGTACGCAAACGAAGCGAACTACCGCACCGTCCACAGAGCGAACAAAAACGATTTTCCTTTCGAGCGGGCACAACCATCGAGCTGTATAAAAGTACATCAATATGCAGACTGGAGCGATTACTGCTTTCAGATACGTGAAATGGAATAATAAATAAGCATAAATCCAATGATGTACGATGTGCAACGCCCGCGCCCGAGCGTTCCGGAAGGGAAACGCAGCGACCGTGGTAGCGTGAGGGGTCGGAACTAAGTGGAAAACTATCGGATCACACTCGCATCACGGCAAGCGAGCCGCTTTTGTTAAGCGGTAAGGAAGGTGAAATTAAAATAATTCACTATATCAACGGATTATAACGGCTTTTACCGTACGGTTTCAAGGTGCCTGAGAGTGTTTAATGTATCCCTTTACCATGGCAAGTGTAACTTTTCTAGCTCAAGAGTTTGTTCGCCGTTCGTTCAATCCCACAATTCCACACCATCAGTGACGCTAGTTTAATAAAAACATTTACGACAAATTGTTCGTTGTAACATCTTATTGCCTATGCTACGGGGTGCGTTAGCCCGTGAAAGTGGGCGCACTAACAAGCTAAAGCAAGCGAGATAAATTTCGCAGAAAATGCTCAACAATTACGGTTCGCATTAGGCAAGCTTTTATCGAATCAGCCGTCCTAATGCGGACAAGTGTATTACAAGTGTGAGCGCCTTTGCGAACGGAATCACCCTCTCTCCAATCACAAGCGAACTTATGGACTTTGCACCGAAGTGTTATTCGCTTATCGCGAATAACAAAATGAGCCCGATCACTAACGACGGGTGGTCAACCAAAGAAAAAAGTAAAGAAAGGAATGGCCCACTCAAATGGCCACTCAGCGCTGCCGTTATCGATGGAGTGTGAAATCTTTTTTGCATATTATGGCATATCCAGCCGAGCCAGGACGCTCTTGACCAAATCCAGCTGGACGAGGACCGCGTAGCACAAGTCTTATTCCCGTCCCGTCTTTAACTGGAAAAACTGGTCAAACACACACACACACACAATCAACTTGAATGCGAGGGGCTTGCAAAGAAGCAGAAGCATAATTTTTGTCTTGGCCTAGCGCCATCACAAGCGCGAAAAACAATAGACAAAGGACCGACGAAACGAGCGCTCTCGACCGGTTCAAGAAAGACGCAAACGAAAACTCCCAACGACGATGGCCATCGTGGCAAAGCATGGGCGCATAAAAAAAATAAATAAATAAAATATGAATTTCCAAATAAAGTGAATGCGTCCGAGGGCCGTAGCTTCTTGCTCGGGGAGGTGTCAGCAGAATGAATCGTTCGGGGGAATAAAGCTTCCCAACCTCAAGCGTACTCCAGCGACCGAACCCGGCTGCCGGCACGACCGGCAGTGGCGTACAAATGAAAGTATAAATAAATGAATAAATATTTATCCGATAATAGCGCACTCTCGGTACTCAGCGAAAGCTGAATATAGACACACAGACACAAACGACAACATAGTGCTTTTTGTTGGCGTTTGCTAGAATGTTTTCCCAAGCGCACGGTTCGGTTCGTCGTATCTTTGTACAAGAAGACGAAAGCAACATTTCCCACCCTTAAACTAAGACTAGTCTGGAGAGGCAAAGACAGCGCATTCAAACGGTTGATCCGCCTTTTCACCACACCAAAACGATATCAGTGGAGTGGAAAAAAAAAACTAATACAGCTTGACTCCGTCTTACGCCGGAACCGTTCACAAATGAGCATGAATTATAAAAGGATCTGCCGTCGCGGAGCAAAGATTTCATCAAGCACAGATTGCCACTTAATAATACAGCTTCACCGATCAGCAACCGGTGGGGGTAAGTTTCACCGAGGGACTTGTTTGCTACCCCAGTGAAGCTGTTGGAGAACACCACGCGGCCGAAATTCGCGACCGAATGCCATTGGAAAGGTGGTGGAATACTGCCGCTGGTTGGAATGGTTTGTTGTTTCCTTTTCACAACATTCCTACCTTAATGAGGTAGGTGCCAGCGGTCCATTGCTTTGCATTCAATGGTAGCAAATGCACCCCACCCAAAATGTGTGCACGTGCCAAAACTCTGTTCACTAACGCCAGACCCAGTTACAAATCGTACCCTGCATTCCTGTACTTGCCCAATCTACTCTAACTCCCCAGCCAGCATGCCAATGTTGTGTTTCCTGTACTGCTGTTGGTGCTGCTGGCCAGCCATTCAGCACCCGCCACACGTGGTACGGGCACGTACCAACGGACAAGAAACAAACGTATCGGTCCATCTAGCAGCAGCAGCAGCAGCAGCAGCAGCAGCAACAGCAGCAGTCCGCAAGTCCTCGAGCTTGCCAATAAGCGGCCGGCGCCGGCTAATCACTTAACCAGCGGTATCCCCGGGACAGTTTGAAATTGAAATGTCGCCCATTAATAACGCTGATGCATGTCGTTTGTTCTGTGGGGCGAACCCCGCGGCCCAGCCGGCCGCTTGCCTTTGTCCACTGATGTCTGATGCATACATGACATGCTCCCGCCTCCCGTCTGCGTCCACTGCACACCTTCCTTTCTACCCTTCGCTTTCACCCCGCTTTTTCGAGAGCAAATCAGTGTATGCGTATGTGTGTCAACCGTAGGGCACATTGGTTTGAAGATTTCTGGCCACCCTGGGAAGCAAGCGTCGGTCAGCTGCCCTGGTGAAGGCATGGCCGGCCGCTTTGCCGTTACACAACACGACACATAAACCATAAGCAAATGGCAGTGCTTCATTGTATCCCATCGGTGCGGGGAGGGAGGGCACAGGTGGCACTGAACAACACCACCACGACCACCATCACCGCCGGTGGTGTTCGGCGACAAATCCAATTTTCTTGTGTCACATTCATTCTCTGCAGCAGGGCGCACAGCCCGTTGTCAGAACAGTCGATAAGAGTCTTTCAGCGTGTGTGTGTGTGTGTGTGCTCTGGACAAACACAGTGGAAGGGAGTAACGAGGACAAAAGGCGTTTCGGTAGTTTGTAAACTCATTTAAAAACCTCCGGACTTAAACCATGGTACCGTTCGGACCGTTTGCTGGTGCGAGCCACACATGCACGGGAGGAGCAGCTATCGACCGAGTTCAAAACAACAACAACAACAACAACAACAACAAAATGCTAACACGGACGGTGCGCAGTATGTTTTTACAGTTCATTGTACCCCTTTCCAATTTGCAAGTGTGAAGGTAAAACAACAACAACAACAACAAAATGCTAACACGGACGGTGCGCAGTATGTTTTTACAGTTCATTGTACCCCTTTCCAATTTGCAAGTGTGAAGGTAAACGAACCAAACTGTTGTGGATGTGGGTTGAAGCTTCTTTTTTTGATAGTAAAACGCAACACTATCCAGTGCAAAAGTTGATGCGAGTTGGATGGTGCTTGAAGCATAAATCATGCTGGAGATGGAAAAGTTTTGAAATGAAAATTGAATTACGAATCAAAGTACACTATATAAGCTGTGCAATTGTTTTCCGATTTCAATTATTAAATTCAATTGTGGAGATCTCCTGCCACTATTTTACCAAAGTCTAACATATTTTGTTACACTCAAAGAGCCCCAAATTTATATTTTAAAACTTGAACTAGACATTTATTTAATCAACTTCAAGTGTAATATAAAACTAATTAACATTAAGCAGAACATAGAGCTGTTCATCAGCAAACGCATCTAATGTTCCATGTTAGCGTCACAGACACAGTGCAACAAACCAACCAAAAACAAAAAAAGACACTCTCACTCGATTGCCAAAACCACACTTTCCTGTCCGTCAAACAAGGAATGACAACCACATTTCAACTGTCAACGGGCGCTAAATTAATAGGTTCTGCCGGAATTATTGTTGCACGAACAATTTACGTGGCTCGCCACACACACGTATCGGTGCTGCACGGTTACAGACCACATCAAACGCAGCCTGTCCGAACTTCAAGTGTAATATAAAACTAATTAACATTAAGCAGAACATAGAGCTGTATCGGTGCTGCACGGTTACAGACCACATCAAACGCAGCCTGTCCGATCAGTTGCCCAATCGATGCGGGGCTTTGTTTGCGAATCGTCATTTCCAATCGGGCAAAGCACCAGCAGCGCACTGAATAATTAATTGAGCTGTGGTGCAAAAATGCTTTTCACTGTATTAGATAAATATTTAGACGAAAGACAAAATGCAAACCTGCTCCATTGGCAGCTTAGCCCGGCAAGCGTGTACTTTACGCATTACACGTTTGTAACTTTAATGCAACTTTTCTGCCCGGATATCGTACGGCATGAAGCAAACCGTCAGCCACGCACTGGCAATGGCGTCCCAGGGAGAATTGCACTTCATGGCTCAATAAATAAAGCTGGATATAAAATTACGACCTTTTTTCAGCCTCTCACTCCCTTTCTCTTCTCGCTTCCTCTTGATGTTTATTTTTCACGTCTCGTTGACGATGGGAGGCACTGGCTGGGGATGGCTGAAATCCCTGCTCTGTGGAAAGTGGAGGAAAAAACGGTGCAACTGTGTGCGTGTGTTGGGAATTTTACATATCCACGCACACGCAAAAGCTGTGACAAAATCCCCCTTTCCGGCAGTCAAACGGCACACAAACAGAGCAAACAATTTATCACCCAGCGCCGAGTTAAACTGTTGTTGCTTTTCGCTTGAAATTCGATCTAAAGGCCCGGGATGCGCATTCCCTTTTTTCTACGCTGCCATTTCGAGCCCTAACCTCTACCGTCGAACAATTGACCTGCGAATGACAGTTTCTTGTTCTTTTGTTTGTTTATGTGTTGTTTTGCTCTTTTTTATGCTGTAAATCCCATCTTCGTAGAATGACAGTTGTTGATACGTTTGATAAACCTGTTCGGT
>AXCO02001452.1:0-36369 GCA_000473525.2 Anopheles melas | reverse complement strand
ACACACACACACACGCACACACCGTACCGGGTGAGTAATAGCTATCGTAAAACGTTTTTTTTTTAATGCAAAACAGAAAAAAACACAACACCGCGCGCGTATCATTTTCGTGCCGTCTTGGTGTGGGAGAGCGCGAGCAGATCGGTGGTACACCGTGAGAATGACAGCGGGGGTAATAAAATGCACATCGCTCAAAATTCACCAACCTATTTCGCGCGAAGTTGACTGAAACTACACAACAACAAAAAATATTCCACTCACTCGTTCACCGTTGAAAAGGACGCGCGAACAAACCGTGTATAGAGCGACGCACTTCGCTAGAACGCACCTCTTGCGAGCTTGCCGGGTACCGAGGCTTTGCTGTAGGCTGCGTGCGCTGGGCCTGCTTTGACCCCTACAATCGCGCGGTGCCTGCTGCACATCTGCGCGAACGGTACGGGCACACGCACACCACTGTAGCCGGCGTAATGTTTGCCTTCCTGCTTGCTCTCGCTCTTTCGCTCTCTTTTTGCCACACGCGTTTTCTGCTCTGCTTGGCACCCGTTCCGCAGAGCGATCTTTTGGTTGCGGAGGGAACGGGGGAGAGGATTTTTTGTTCTTTCCCGCATGCTTTGGCCCTATCTTCTGTTCGGTGTGCCGTAAATTTCGAGGGCTCGTGGATAACAGTCCTGAACCAGAAGAACAGCCGTGTACAAAACAAACGCAGCACTGGAGATGTGTTTTTTTTTTATAAATATTAATATGTTGAATAAACTGTTTATGTAAATGAAAGTTTAAATTCGGAAATTTAACCATCAATGTGAAATTGTGGGTTTTGTTAAAAGATTCATATTTATTTGTATTGTATGTTAATTTCGGTTTGCTTAGCCAACAATTCAAACATTGACGTAATTCTATCATAGGGTAATGATTATTGCAGAAAGCATTTATTCAACAATTGTTTACAGTCCTTTCTAACCAATTCTCTTTAGTATAATCCGTCTGTTTATAGAATTTTTACTGTAAGTTAATGGTATGGAATATTAGATAGTATAAAAGAGAAAACATTGTTTTATGTTTACAACCTTTCAAAGCAAATTGTTCTCAAAAGTAATAAACAAATCAAACGACAGATTAAATTGACAAATATGAAAAAACCGGTACCGGTTAAAACAAAAAACAAAAGACAGTATACAAAACAGTCCAATTATATAATTTTTTGATTGATAAAAAAGGGTAGAAAAAGATATGACAGTAAATTGAACCAGTTTTTTTTATAACATGTTTCCAATTTATCGTGAATACCATGGATTAATTTTCAAAACCTTTTATTTTCATATTTTTTTATTGATTAAACTATTTCTACCTTTTCCTTTTATAATGTACTGTCAGATAAACTTTGCACACTTTGCTACAGCTAACATCTTTGTCTCGAGTGTCAATCTCCTTTCCCGCTTTTTCGGGATCTAAACGTGCACCACCGGCAGCATTTAGCGAGAAGCTGCTCAAAAACTGCGGGACAACATCATATTAACCTTCTGGTACGTATGTGGCCCATCATGGTGCGGCACACACACACATACACACAGACAAACACAGCTGAACGGTACCAAAAACGAGGCAGCGACGGGAAGAGCAAGAAAAAGGAAGAATAAGGGAAGAAAACACTCAAAGAAGAAGGATACCATTTCCTTCTGCAGGCATCGCAGGACAGTGTGGTTGAGGTCCCTTTTCGCACAAGCGCAAGGAAGGTAAAGGAAAGCAAGAAGAGTGGTGCAGGATAGGAAGCGAAGATGCATTAACAGATGCGCTACGTTCCCTGATCGGTACGAGAGTGTCCCTGTGTCTGGGGTCGAAGAATTCTGAATCCTGAAGAACCGAATGGATCAGACGAAGAAGACGAAACAGGGTGCAGGACAAGAAAGCATTGATTTGGGAAGTGATCTGAAGTGATCGCGCACTCTATTAGAACTCTATTCGCTGCTGATTGTAGAGTCTGGGGTAATTAGGGTAATATGGAGTGTGTGTTTAATGTTGTGCATGAGCAGCTTGCAGCTTATAGCTAGGGAGATTATGTAAAGTATCGTTTGTGTGCTCAACGCTCGATAAACTCTATTTTTCATATTGCACGCTCCATCCGTAGCGCCGCGGGAAGCAACACATTTTTCGAACAAATTACACTCAATTCATCCTTGCAAGGACACAGCTGTGTGCTGGTGCGGTGACGTGCACACAATTATTCAATCCAAGCAGACCGGGGAAAACTGCAAGACAATCGTTTGTCATTGTCCAAGTTGCTCGTTGCCGCGCGTACGACCACACAGATTGGAAAGGAATGCACCAGCCGGGCAGCGTTGAAGCGGGTGCTTACAATGTTGCTGAATTATACTTTCCTGACGCAGATCTCATTCGTTTGTCCAGAATTTGCATCCACTAATATTCTACCATTTGTTGTGATACATTCTAAATGAATGCTGTTCCAGCGTAAGGGGCAGGGTTTGAGTGGAAGGCAACACTTTTCTCTCATACCAGAGATATATTCACCCTAATCATATCGTTGGTCCTTCGAACCGGATCGGTGCGGAAACAGGTATTCATCGCTATCGAGCGAAACTTCTCGAAAAGTGCAGAACAAAACAAAAACACTGGCAAATAAAAACAACTGAACGTCGCATCATTCGGTCGCCTAACGCGTGTGCCCTGCAACATGTGCTCGCTTTTTACCATTTGCTCAGTCAAAAATTCGTTAACCGCGATCTAGGGGTAAACATTGAACAGCGTGGCAGGGCCTGCGGTTACAGCGAAGCATGCACGGAAAGGTGAACCGATAACGGAAAAGGGGCGACAATCTAAAGCCAGGTGCGTTTTGCTGTTTTGCGATCGTACTTTCACACACAAACATACTTCGATAGCTCACACATACAAAGGTGAGTGGTATTTTGGTGCATGAAAATTATGCTTCTGGAAATAGCGATGCGGTTTGGGAAGAGCGAGAGAGAGAGTGGAACGAAATCCGGAACTGGAGCAGATAAAGGGGTGAAGTACAACAAAATGCTAGGAATAAATTTGGGACATTGCTATACTCTAAAATTGGTAATTAAATATGTTTAAACGAATATTTATAGAAAATAGTTAGCAAAAACCTTGCAAGTAATTTATACATAAAAGTGATATATAAACAGACGATTATCTGGAACATAATTCAAAACTATGTTTGCTGTACAAAAAACGGAGTGAATTTGTGCGCCCCAGAATTATACAAAATTTCGCGAACCGAAAATCCCTTTATAACGAATAGTTTCTACCTATGAGGGCAGTAAGTAAAGGTTCTTACCGGTCCGGAGTAAAAGCTCTAACACTATTAATGAGAGCTTTGATTTTCATTCAGTATTCCTGGAAATAAATCAATTTTCATTCTGCTTCAGTGTTTTTTTGTTTTATTTTGTAAAATCAAATCTCATCGTCTGGCTGCGTACGTGATTAGATGATGGATCTCGAACAGCAGGCAGCCAGTGACTGAATAAATCATACAATTGCCTACCTTTAGGCGTATTTCGTGTAAAGCATCTAAAAAGTTTGTTTGGTTGACATGCTGGAAAACTAATGCTGGAAAACTATGAACTAATGAATTAAATCACAGACCCAAAAAAAAAAGAAATTAAATCCAGCATTAAGATAAATCACGTTTTTATTTCATCCTTCAATCGACACGCCTTGCGACACTGTTTTTTAAATATCTCTACTTTGCTTAAATATTTCTGTTATTCATTACACTAAAGGACTGCTTACAAATTATCGCAATTCCACTGCCCAGTTGTAAATAGTGCATTATATCTAAAACGAGAACGAAAACATTCGCTATAACTGCTTCTGCCTCCTGGTTGACGTGACTGTAAAAGGTTCTGCATTGCTCCTTTGCGCCAGAGAGCATTAAAAGGGAACACCTCCAAACAACAAACTGTACAAACTGCTTACCATTTTTTTTAATTACCCTTTTTCCACTTCCCGAACAGAAGGCATTCGTTTTGTTTGGTTTTACATTAAAGATTTCTTTAGTTTTATTTTTACTTTTTTATCTATTTACTTTCAACAGCACTGATGAGAAACGCATTCGGATTAGCCTTTTTGGGGGGCGCGATTTCGAATTTGCGAATTTTTCATTTTACGTTGTGTTTTCTACATACTTTTCGTTTAAAGGGGTTTGTCAATTTCTTACACACATTGGCTTTATTTGATTTTCGTTACATCTAAGCGGTTCTAGGTGTGCTACGTAAGTAAGGGATTAGTGTCAGCTTTCGTTCCTAGCAGCGACTTACCATTAAGCGTGGGGATGCGCAATAAAACAAACCAAAACTCGATGTGAATTTGCTCCCTAAAGCATCGTATTTGTACAGCGGTACCGGATTCCTATCGGCTTAGCGTACGCATCTAAAGCATTCCGTAGGTTGTGGTGATGGTGTTTGGTGAAGGTGGGCGAGGACATAAATAAATTTGCCTATATTTAGCTTAATTAACAATTTTACCGTTCTGCTGCACAAGAACCCATATTTTATGCTTAGGATGGAAGATGCCAATACCCCATTTGCGATGCTCCTCGCACACTAAGTAATTGAATCTATTTTTTTTTTGGGGCAAAATTTACAGAAATGTTTCTATGTTACAGACTCCTTTGCCTGTGGCTGAGGCCATCAGACGGGCTTATTTACACGGTAACGACAAACCCTATGGGTGGGCACGTGTTTACCATTCGCTGCATGGGGAATCACGTGGCGTGTAAGCTTGATTTGATTTACGACGCCCACCGACGAGCAATCCGGTACGATTTGGAGCTTTTCATCGAACTCGAAGGGAGTTCCATTAAGGGAGTGCATTGTTCGAACGGTACAGCTGTTGGAGGTTTTCTTACCGACGTGGGTCGGTTTTGCGTTGGCTGGTGATTGCTGCAAAATAGGAGCAGACAAATCACCCATAACAAGGGATGTTGTTGTTTGAATAGCTTATAGAGGCTTTGGCTCCAACGGAGTTCTTTCGCCTCTTAAACACAACAAGGGATGAACAGTTACGGTGATTGAAATTTGAAGTTATGAAGAATTGGCGAAAAACAAAACGCAAATAATACCGAATATAACAAATTAAATGAAACCAACGCACATTGAAAACAAACAACCGAATTGGCTACTGTTCCGTTGTTATGCTTACAAGAATATAAATGATTTCTATTCGAAGAAGTTCAAAGCACATATTGTAGCATTGAAATTGACAGTGTTGATGAATGCTTGGAAACAATTCCAATATTGTCAATCCATTTCTATTTGTATCATTAAAAGTAGAAGTTTACTCTAGTTTACTAGAAAGCTTAAAAAAGATTGAGCGAGAGTTCGAAAGAAATGTCATATGCTTTGAAAAGACAATGAGATCCACTGCTTTAATAGTTAAAGAGCAACGAAGAAAAGAGAGTTTAGTACACCGAACACGAGTAACGTACAATTTTTCCGATGAGAAACATGTAAGGATTCTTCTCGTACGTTTGCCGCACATATTGCTCTCGAAATTCAATAAATCATGCTTATCGATTCCGACGAACTTTTGTGCGCCAGGATGAAGGGATTTCCATTCGAAAGAAATGGCAAATTGTGGCAGGAATAAAGCTCTTTTAACAGATTCACTTCAAAGAAGCGAAGGTTAGGTAAGCAGTCCCATGGTAGATGCGTAGCGGGATGAGATTTACCAAACGATTCAAATTGTTATGAAAATTGGATAGTAAACCCGTGGAAGAATATGTTTTGTGATATTTTAAAATAAATTCCGGACATGGACGCTCTGTGCATGTACGAGGAGTCATCGCTTGTAGTTGTAAGTCGATACAGGGAAACTCACAGTCTACAACTGTACGATGCACATGAACTTTGTGGATGTTTCAATAATTAAGCTCTTTTAGAATACAACATTTCCTCGCCTTAATTTCTGTACCTTAATATACCCCAAGTAATTGCACTGAATGTGAAAGAGAGGACTAAACGCCTTGCAGTATGCAATTTGCATAACAAAATGGCTTTATTTTACATTCTTCACATGATTTGACGCTTGTTCTAGCTTTTAGCTCGTGTGTTTTTTTATATTTCTTTGTTTGATATCTTTTCATTTGAATACGTTATTAGAACAGCTGTAATAGTATTGTAATTGTAAGCTGAAAATCTACCACACACAAATCGTCACATCTCCCAATGAAGGCGCACGTGCGTTTTTATCAAACGATATCTTCATGCAGCATTTCTCCATGCTGTAGTCAGCAGAATGCGACAGGCGCATGAATAATTGAAACTGGATGATTTTCACATTATTGAACATGATTCTGTGATTAGATTTTGATTTGCTAAAAACAAATTTGACAAAACGTGCCACCGGACGCTGCCGCTGCTCTGCGCTTTCTACGCTCTGCGTACCATCTCGTGCCGCTCAATCCCAGCTAAAACAGCTAAAAGAGCAAACTTAAAGTTCTCCACTGCCACCGGAGAAAGGGCATGAAAAATTCATGACCGAATCATTTCTTCAATCGCGTGGAACGCAGCATCGTGTTGGTGCGTTTTGGCTGCCCTCAATGGTTTTGGCATGGCTACATTAACATCCCACGAGCGTATTTTGCTGCGCACTGAATGTGGGTTTGAATGTGATTCTGTTTCGTTGGATCTGTGGCTGACGCTCGCGACCAACTGAAATGTCAGAGCTTTTGGCATTTTTTTTTTGGTTCAAACTGGTACAGTAGGAGGTGGTTTAATTAATTTTCATCAAAAAAAATATGCTCATCACAAAATATTTCATTTCTTTCCCGTGTATACTTGTACTTGTACTGGGGACGCCAATTTATACTATTCACATGCAAACCAATGTCATCGGCGGAATAATGACGCAGACTGAAATAATAACATGCATAATTTCCTCTTGAACGGGAAGGGAAAAACTTTTAAAATGTAGATCACATTGGTAGCAAAACCCTACAATAACATGTAAATAAATTGCCAGTCTACAGTAAACTGTGAAATGTAGAGCTTTGAGAACAGCACTATACAGCAGGCGCGAACAGTCTTGTGAAGCAGCCGCCCATTCGAATGCTTCACGCAAAATACGCCTAAATGTATGCAATGGGTACAATAATTCGGTAAGCACGCTTTCTTTACTATGACGCAGTAACTTCATTTACATGTAAAATCAACTGTATCTCAACTACAAATTAGCTGCACTGCAGATTTTCGAGAGACTCAAGAGAGAGTCAACATAGTGTATCCCATCTTTGTGATAGCAAAATCTTCATTATTTTCAAAACATTGTAAAGGATTTTAAAACTAATAATAGTTACAGTGGAGCGTAATCGAGTGCACCGAAAAACGATCACACGAAAACGCTCAGTAATGGGAGAGCATGAAACTGTCATTTACCAACTGCTCCAACAGCTGGTAGCTTTTATCTGCAGAAAACAGCTGCTCAACGGCAAAAGACACACAAAAACACGCCGGTTGCCTTTGCTTGCATCGTTCCTGAACTTTTAGCGCAGCAAGTTGAATAATGAACTTGAGTTTTTTATTCGAATGCGAAAAAAACATCTTTAAGCTCACAAGAACAAGAAAAAAAACCCTAACGCCAAAAAGCTTGATAAGACAACGTACCTTACAATTAAGACGCGATGTACTTGACATCTCTCTGAAGCGAAGGTTTTCGTCACTCCAGTCCCTCTTTTGGTTACCGCAAAAAAGTCGCACACCTAATGGGTATCTCACAATACCATTGTGGCCCTAATTGTTTGACTAATCTTAAGCTCGAGCGTCCGTCCGTCGCGATAAAGCTCCGTGCGACGGAGGCACTTTATCGGGACCGTGATTTCAAGCATTTCTGTGGCACATTGCACGAAAAAGCACAACCCCTCACAGTTCCACTGTTAATTTGTGGTGACTGTGTTTAACCTTTCGCCAGTTGTTCTTACTCGCCAGTTGCAGGACAGTTTGCTTCTTTTGACACATTTATTTCCAGTGGGACAATTAGAGCGATAAGCGTAAGACTGCTTCTGCACGAGGATTGCCCCTGTTTTTTGTTTTGCTTCTACTGGTACCGGATTTTGTCTGGTCTCTTTCAGTGTACCTTCACCGCGCGTTTATCTCGGAAACAATATGAAGACGACAGCACTGTGCGAGAGGAAATTATCTTGTAATTAGAATGTTTCGAGTGTTTGCCATCTCCCTGCACTTGATCTTGTTTGAAGCGGTTTGGGTTTGAGAAGTTGTTTCGGTGGAACCTTTTTTCCTGTGATTTAATCTTACCAACCCCTCCAACAACGGATGTCCACTTAGCAGCTTCGGCAAAAGTTCAACGAACAATTGTTACCTAACAACTGACATTGGACAGTGAGTAAACCCATTTTGCGACCTGTTCTTTCCTGTCAAAGCTGCTTCAAAAAGCACCTATATAACCCATCCTTAACCCGCATATATTAGCAACACAGCACTTCAACGCACCGAATTCAATCATAAACTTCAACTTTGAACGGCATTTTATGACGTAAAGTGACACCAGACATACATGAGAATAGGAAGCCGAGCCGAGGGCCTTCTAGGAAGGGCGTCTTCCCGGTTTGCTTTGATGCCCTTTAACGTTGGAGTGCAATGGAAAAGCAAGAAGCATTTCCAGTTGCTTGGTCTTGGAAGGCAAAATCATTTAGCCGTGGCAATGATTTCTCTTTTGTGGTTAGGGATTGTGGGACAAAAAAAGGCTATATTTTCTCCCTTTCTTTTGTGATTTTTTGTGATATTTTATGGAAAGAATGTGTTTATTTCTTGAATGTAGATAAATAAAAATAAAAACAAGCGCATGCTAACCTATAACAAAATGAATCTGTTTTGATTTTGGCTTGAAACAAGCAAATCTTTGACATTTGCAAACAATTGCAACCCGTAGGTGGGGAGGCGTGCGAGTGAGTGGAATATTAATGCGATACGGTTACAGCTCGAATATTTGCATCCACTGTGGTGGTAATTGAATCGAAATTGCTACCGACCGAGGACGAGATTCTGCGACCGGCGAAGACAAATTCCTGACATGATAAGCCACAAATTACTCTAACGGTAGCAAAGTGGGCTGGGGCCAGATGGCTTCCTGTGAAATGTTGGCTCTTCCGGAAATTTATCGAATGTATCACGAATGCAAGACGATGCCGAATGGGAAATTGTGCCGGCTGCATAAACATTGGCAGCATTCTGTTGGTAGTGTGTAGATTTGGGTTGTCCGTTACGTGCTTCGCTACAGACCGGTTCTGGACGACCATGCACCATAAAGAAGAATTAGTAAAGTTTTGCAATACCGGAAGAGTATGTCTGTTCATTCTAAACAGCGCAATCTGGTCATGCCGATTGCATAACTTTAGGCGCAATAAAAGCTCTGATAGAGTAAAGCTAAAACAAATTCCCTATAGCATCTGGGTTAGTAGTACAAACATTCTAAAAACGTGACGCATTCGCATCATTACAGTGTTTACATTCGCCTTACCTTACTGTCCAGAATAGTGCGCAAACATTTTTATCCACACCCAATATGGCTGCCAGTCATGTATGCTTCCCAATTACTCAACCGCAAAGCTTCTCCGAAACACTTAACAATTATCTTCCGATTTGGAAGATGGACAGACTTGCTTACTTATTTACACACACTCACACACATACATACATACATACATACACGACCACCTAAGCCCAACCTACACACACACACACACACACACCGAGCTGCCCTGTCGACCGTGGTGTCGTAAATCAAACCTTGCTCATTTCGCACGTCTGCCGTGGTCGTACGGCGGAACGGCCCGGGGGCAACCGAAACCCGACGGTCGGCACCCTCCGGTCGCAGGTTGTCGCCCCTTTGGTGGGCCACAAATCTTGGTCAGCGTTGCCGGTCCCGTTCCCGGTACAGCCATTGCCACCCTCGGTGTGCTCGTCCGACGGCAGCTCGTGGGTCGTTGCTAGCCTTGGGACACCCTTCGGTCGGTTTCCGGTGCCCGCTAGATGGTGCTTTCGCTGTTACGACAAACAGACCATTTCCTTCTCGAGCACGGCACCGTCGGATTTGGAGTTGCCGTTCGGTATCATCACGATCGTCGTCTCCTGGATGTTTCTGCGGAAGAGACAGGGTGTTTATTTTTACTTGTTTTTTTTTTGTTTTGTGGGGAAGATCTAGTCAAACTGTTGAGCGATGGTTTCTGAATGTTTGATGAGTAATGCTGATTCAATTCGATGTGTTGAATTATTTTCTCTAGATTAAAGCTTATTTTGACTCCGTTTTAAAGTTACAGATTGCATGTAGTTATTTTTACACAAAATGCAGAGTTGCTTACTTTTACATTTCAAACTCGTGAGATCCTCATATGGATAAAAAAGGATTGATAATTTGCAGTAATTACTCTGTTTGCATCACCCACTGCTAACCTTTTCAGTGTATTCGGAAGAACCAAAAGCTAAATAGACTAATATTAGCAAAGGATATGTTCTTACTAGATGTGCAAAAGTTCTATTCACTTTCAATGAAACATCTTTACGCTCTCCCAACGCCCAAGGCTAAATAATGTTAAATGTAGCAGCCAAAATTTCCGATTTATATCACGGCTGAGGCTTTTAGTGTTATAGACTGCTGCTTACATGGCATTGCTTAAAATTGAATCGTATATGTGCCGGTTGGACTAGGGATAAATCAAAGAAACCCTGTAATTCCAAAACCACTTTCAGTGCACATCTATTGATAGAGCCAACGAGTGTCATCTATCGGGTAACCACAAACCATGTCGTTCTATTGTAGCTTACCGCCGATGTCATGTGGCGTTACATGCGACGTTTATTTAAATATATACTGTGCACCGAAAAGCACAACATTGATTAATTAAATTTAATACATAACTGCTACATCAATCGTAGCGCTCTCGTATGTAGTAATGATGTGGTTAGTAAAGTTGAAGCAGCGAACCCCGAAGAGGAATGTATGAATAGCAAAACTTCCCTCCCAAACGCTCGTTCGGCCCAACAAAAGCACCAAGAGCAGTACGATAAGTGAGGCACCATTAACATTATTGCAATTTAGTTCCAGGATAAATCAGACCGACACTGAATTAGCTTAATACCATCCATGGGCGCCCCTGCTATTATGCCACTTTGTCGCGCCGCCGCCGAGGATTTAAGCAATGCTCCGCACTGGTTGGGAATCGCAATAGATCGCACTTTTATTACCGGATCATTTGCTCATTGTTTTATTCACGGCAAAGCTATTGCGCAGCAAACAATTATGGGTAATTTGTGTCGATTAAATCGATAGACTTCATCGAGACTGCCATCGTTTCAAGCATCGTTAAATATCGATTTCCATCAGTTTGGCATCGGGCCACACCCGAAAGAGACAGAGAGAGAGAGAGAGAGGAACAACAAATCCCGGAAACTAGGAGGCTTTGTTTCATTTCCGCTCTGTTTTCTTGTGCCATTTTTCCACTCATTGCGTGGCCCCATGTTCACCACCTTTTTTGGGTTGAGTTTTGCCCGCACAACACACGCCGAAGGGCGTTTTTGGTGGAACTTAGGGGTTAGGGGCGGTGGAACTGAAGCGTTTTCATTTTGTCTCTTCTGTTTTATTTAACCGTCATCCCTTTTTGTTCTATTCCCCCGTTTGTCGTTTTTGACGTTTGTATCCTGCCCCGTGTGCACACGGATCAAGAAGCGGATGCGGAAAATGACAGCAAGCGAACGAAATTAAGCAAGGATTAACGTCGCCATTTGGCGAATTTAATCAAGCAAAAAGATTAGCCGCCTTAAAGACCCATCAAAAGGGGTGTGTTTGTGTGTGTGTGTGTGTCTGTGTGTGTGTGAGGAAGGGACCAAATAGGAGATGGTGGTTTGGGCCGCCGTGTAGAAATGTGGACATATTAATTTCGCTACCGATTGGAGAGATCTACCGTGCGTAGTTGGGCAGGTTAGTGGTCACCGAAAACTGCTAACAGCCCGTCACCAAAATGCCCGTGTTTTATGAGATATTAAGCTATGATTGTTGAAGTGACTAAATTAAGCAAAAGCAGCACACTATTTAAAGAGAATTTCCGGTGTAAAGCTCTCTAAACGTATACATGAATGGTACAAACACGTTTAAAAACGCTGGTGCCGTGACCAGGATAGAAAAGGGTGAACAAATTTGAAATAGGATTTTAATCATCTAAATCACTTGCCTTGAAAGTATTTAACTGCAAAAGAAGTTTACATTATTGAACCAACCCTTGCCCGTCCCCTCCCCCCCCCCACTTCCCATCCTTCCCGCACTGAACATATACGGTACGGTCTTTGTTCTGCTTTCGGCGCTGATCCTCATCAGAGGTGTTACGGTAGCCAATTACAAACCCTGCCACCTTCACACGCAGCAACTAGAAAGTTTATTAAACAGTTTACCATCTTTTCCTGCTCACTCCTACAGTCGACGAGAAAATGGCATTTTCTCACAAATTTTATTTTACAGCACCTTTCAACCATTCCACCATCTGGCACTGAACGAACACACAGACACCATATCAAACTTATACTTGCTGTACGGCACACAAAAAGGTCAATCGTCGAACACCGCCATACCGTGGGGTGTTTCCGTTGGGTGCCGGCAAGGATATTTACTCCTGGTAATCCACCTGTGGCGAAGAGTAATCCCCGATAAGATGGGGTTTAGCTTCCGCTTGATGGGACGCTTGACAGCTTATCAACGTTAGCCGTAAGCATCCGCAAACGGTGTAACCGCTCGCCCGGAAGGAGTACGTGTGCACGGTGGCCCGTTTCGGGTTACCGGGCGGGCACCGGCGCAGCTTTAATTGAAGAGTTCCGGCAGCTAGAGCTAGGGACTTCTTTGTGCTTCGCGCATACGGTTCCTCGCATTCAAGCGTCCGCACCGGACCGTGACAAGGTGCAGTGGGGTGCGCTGTGTGTCGGAGGCCGAAACCAGATGTCCACTGGGTTGATGTGTCCCGTCCAGCGTATGGTGCGATGTTGTGGCTTATCTTGACACTGTTCTTGGGAAATTATTGAATTAACACACTTTTCGTAAGCTAAGCAGAAGGCAGCAAAGAGGAAAGAAGTGATAATGGACGGATAGATAATTGCATCACTGGATGAGTATGCGCCTCAATTATTGGATAGAAACATATTTCTACTTAGAGATTATAACTGGCTTATGGAACGTTTTCACCTGAGCGGGAAAAATGAGTTATTTTTATAAGCATTTATTGTGGAGCTTGAGCTGTTAAACTGTTGAGCTTTCGTTGACATTTAAATGTTAGTGTAAGCACAGCATGAGTCTATCTGTTTCGTAGTTCATCTGACTAAGGTACGACATAGCAACACGCTTGTCATGGGTTCCAATCTCGATAGGAAATATACTTTTACCACAGGTTTGAGAATCAAAAAAAGGCTATTGGAATCAGAGAGAGAGGATTGAGTAAAGTTCTTAATCTCATAGCAGTGTGTTTAGTTTACGGAATTCAATTGCCTACGCTATTGAGGCAATTTCACAAGGAGAAATTGAATCTTGTTCACTACACCATCAACCAACCGTGACGTGAGAGCATACGGGGGCGAGTTTTCGACAATAACAACGCAGTACAAGGGCTCCAACAGCTGACAGCTGACCCATTTCATCATCCAACGTGCAGATTGCTTTGGAATTGAAAAGAAAGGTTAAAGAATAAACGTGATTTTCAAACGCCCAGATTTCAGTTGAAAGCTAGTGCATATGCAGATCCTCCACATCTCGCCCGCACAGGGACTGCTGGGCTCACGAATACGGTCCGTAATTGGTACGAATTTAATTAAGCACGACTGTGTGCACCCTCGAACGACAACCAAGCTTGGTGTGGAATCGATTTTTGTGTGGTTTTTTACCGAATGCTTCTTAGCTGATTGTATGCTCTCCGTGGCTCGGCTGCACGACCTGAATTCTATTATTCAGTGCAGCAATCGACGCATTGCTTTGCAACGTACGGTAGACATCAAAGCAGATTTGGCCTGAAGATTTTGCCTCGCAGGAGTGTCGATTGTTGCGAGTACGGGGAAAATGTGTTTTACGCTGCTGTGATGAATTCGCAGTACGAGCACGCATGTAAGCTATCACAGTGGAGGAGAAAATCATTTGTTTGGACACGACCGAATGGGGAGTTTTTCACTCACAATAGCGAGCTTAATGGAATTGAAATGTTTGATGATGTGACTGGGATTGTTCTACGAAGGTGTCAGGTTGGCTCATATAAAATATAAAAAATATCATAGAATATTCTAGTTGATAAGTCGCTCTATTTTTATAATTTGCCTTGGGCTTAACTCAAATGTGAACTTTTTATCGACACGGTTTGCGACTCACCCTACTAGTACGCATTGCGGTGTCGAAATTGAATTCAAAAATGCGTTGAAATGTTGACTGGTGCCGTGAAACTGTATTCAAAAACTAGTGAAAATTATATAGATCCTGGTCACGGCACCACAGCGACAGTCGAACAGCACATGCTTGCTTTGGTAAAATGCAAGATACAAGCATGAAAAACGCATCAAACAAGCAACCGAGCAGACGAGAAGGATGAAGAACCATTTAATGAACTTCTGCCGACGGTGTCAATTCTGTAACAATCTCATTTAATTGCTTTCGCCTCCTGCTGCTACGAAAACAAAACAAATGCCAAAGGAAGGTAAGTACACACCAACCGAAAAACCTTTCTGGAAACCTTTTTGTATGAAAATGTTGGTATTCCTTTCCACTATTTTCGGCGCATGGTAACAATTAGCTGCCATATTACTCTACCTTACCTTACCGGGAGTGGAATGGAAATAAAAACACACACACAAAGCAGTGTCACTTTCCCTTTGTGAGTGAATGAGCTATAAATTAAACAAATTAGCTTACTGCGTCAGCAAAATGAAGGTAGCAAAAAGGGCACAACCGTTCCGTCCGTTGAGCACCCCCCCCCCCACCTCCCCTTTTCGAGGCTGTGTGTATGTGTGTATGTGCGTGTACCTTGCTGACAGCACAACCAGCTGACAAACGCAAGATTGCAAATAAACGTCAATACAGGCGAGGAACAAAAAAAAATAGGAAACAATGAAAAAAACGAAATGGGAAATAGAATGGTATTAAAAAAAAACACACAAAAAGCATAAGCCAACACAAACGGGAGAAAAAGTGCGTGTTAGCCAGCTTTCGGATTGATGATACAGTCAACCAACAACAACAAAAACAACAAAAATGAGATAAGGCGTAAAAAAGAGCTTACCCATCAAGCACGTGACGCATATGGTACTAGGAATTTCAATACCGGTGGAGTTATTTATTTGCCAGTTTAAATAGAAATCTCATTCGCAGAAGGGACGGGCGAGTGAGGAAAAGCCGAAGAGAACAAACCCCAATATATCCCGAATGCCTGGTGGCAATTCGATGCAGACAAAATACGCTTTTCAGAATTTCAAAAGAACGCCGAGGCTGTTGCGCTCCTGATGCTTGGCTCTGTGAGGAAGCGTTTAAGTGGAAACGGCAAACGCGTCCACAACAAAACCAAGTGCAAAGATACGTCCTATTTTTGGCAACCATCAATAAGCCAGCCCCGAAACAAAAAAAAAAACCTGTGCTAAAGAAACGATACACGACTCTTCCGATCATCGGCGGAGTTTGGCATCGTTTGATATAGGCGCTGAGGGGGATCCGTGACCTGGGGCTGGGGGTGTTTGTAACAGCTGGGAAAAGCAATACGCCTTGCAGCGAATCGATACTAATATGGATCACGTTCGACGTTTGCCCGCATATTTAGCCAGCCCGGTCTTGTGCTTCGTTTTCTTCCCCTTGTCTCACACAAAATGCCCATGTCAAGATTACGTCAGCATAGTATCGAACATTAATCATCGTTCAATTCGCTGTACAGGCATCGCAATTTGCACAATTTGCCGCACGGCTTATTGATTAGATGGCTTTAATAAGCGGTTTTGTTCGATTTGGACGTGGAAAGTGGGAAGACACTGATTTACCGTAACAGCACACCGGACCGGGTTTGTGGCGGTGGGTGGACGTCAAAGGTTAGATAATTTTCACAACTCATAAATGACCGCACCGCAAAGGCAAGCAGCTACTAATGATGATAATGAGAGATGGTTGCCGGTGGTTACGCTGCTTTCATCGCGTTCTTTCTCGTTTTGTGCCAAAAAAAAATTGTCACATTGCCAACTACCTCCCTGGTGGCCAGCGTGACCTTCACGCAAAGACGACGACAATACGACAATGGTTCCGATGGCCTCGTCTAGCCATTTGCAATCTTGTAGCCTTTCCGCCGAGATTTTCTCCCCGTAGCGTATGTGTGTGTTTCTCTACGTAATGAATTACACCCATCATCTGCCGGCAAAGCAAAGAGAGAAAAATAGGATATCACTCATACCGTCACCATAGGGCAACGTTTCCCTCCTCATCAGCATCCTAGCATCCCTGCAAAAATGAGAAAGGAATGGGCACCGAACGACAGCACAGCACACGAAACCGGCTCACCAAATTGACAGATACCATTAGAGATTAGTGTTACCCTGCGGACTGCGGGCCTTTCCTTCTCCCTACGTGTGCTCTGCACGTGGTGTACGCCACATTATTAGTGTGGTGCCGTTTCGTTCGTATGAAGAAACCGGACAACAAGAAATTAATGACAAGGCGTTACTTACGGAAGATTTTCTACCCACTTTCCAACGTCTTCATTACCGGGGTTTTGCTTGCGTGTGGGGGGGGATGCAGGAAAAAAAGCAGCCAACACAAACAACATTTTCCGCTCGTCTGTCCCATTTTCGGCCAATGCAAACGGCAACCGCACGAGAGATACCTTGCACGAAACGCTATACGCGGGCTTTCTACAGGCTGTAGATTTTTGCAGAGCCTGGTGGCAAAAGCGCCGTATGCATTAAGCACGAGCCGTTAGAAGCTCTTTTCGATTGGTGGTGTACGCAATTCATCATAGTTTCTTAGAAATTCGGATTCATGTGCGTGTGCATGTGTCACGAGTACGTAGTGCCTTTTTTCTAAGCCGCTGGAAATGGTCGCTGGTAGCGATTTCTAAGGGAAACTCAAAGGAATATGCTCTATATGAGAGTAGATGGAGACGCCTGGTGTTTGATGAATTGATAGGTTTCCTTCTTAATTGGACGAGATGTGTCGAATGTGTTTATGACGATAGCTTTTTAGTATTAGCAAGAGTAATATTTAAAATAAATGATCAATGCACGCGTTAATGTTAACTTTGTACGATACAGTATATAAGATTATAGAGCACATCAATAAAAAAAACTACCTCAACAGCTTTAGTTTGGTGCCGTGACCAGGATGAGAATTATTTTTGCTATGTTCAAACACTGCACTGCATTTTTTTTGCAGTTTTATATGTCCAACTGAGAGTTTCATAAAATTATCTCAAGCCTTATATGCCTCATAGTTCATGTAGTAGTGATCCGGCTATCCGGCTGGTTCTCAATAAGTCTCAAAAGCCTATATAGGCTGGCATGACCGCGTAGCTCGTTCTGGCAAATTGCAGAAGGTATCAAACATGGCAAATACATTATGCTCGATGGTGTGAGTGAAAAACTGCTGATTCAAACGTGTCCAAAGCAGTGATTTTCTCATCAACTTAAATAGCTTATATGCTTACTCGTACTGCGAATTGATTATGACAGCATAAAAGGCATTTTCACGTACTCGCAACAGTCGACACTACTGGAAGGAAAACAAAGGACCAACTAGTTGAGTAGGGTTGAAGCTTTGAACAGTTGAGTAGCTTTGAACAGTACACCTCCTAGCATATCTAGCTCGGTGCAACCAAATGGTTTGATGTTATAAATTATCATATTTCACATTATCGTTTTACTGATGGAGTCATATTATGCAAACACGTTAGCTAAACCAATGCCATCATGAATATGTGCAGACATTCTACAACCAACCAGTAACATTATTAATGTTTTTCTTGATTTTCAATCATTGCCTACGTCATGTTGGTCTTTGGGCAAGCAAAAGAAAGAAAAAAAAGACAAACAAACCACAGATATTATAAACAATTCGATCATACCTTGCGTTTACCTTCGAATCAAATTCAACAACCTAAGTTATTATGACAACGTGCACGATGTTTTCACAACCAATCGACATTGTAAGATCCACCCACATGCTTATTCGAGAGTGGGTTCACCGTTTATCTGACAGTGCCAGTAAAGGATTTTTTTGTGTTTCTGATGGGTGTGTGTGTTTTTTCCCTTTTGCAAAATCTCCCATTAATACATGTAAAAAGACACGTGTGGGATAGAAAGCTCATCGGTTTCCCATCGGTGAGCAGGAGCATAGCATCGTCTTGTAAAGACACCATCTCAGTGAAACCCCGGTACCTTTTCAGTAACGACTGCATTGTGGGAGGATTTTTGTTGTCGTTATAAAAACTAGTTTTCCCAACGCTTGTTTTGGTAATAGGGGACAGCTGAAAGAAAAACGGATTCACTACAACCATATTTCACTGATTTCATCCTTCGCTTTTTTAGAGTTGTCCGAGGTGTGTTCAGCTTCACACCGATGCAAACAAAAAAAAAGCGAAGAAGCTTAAACCCCCAGCGACGCCCTGTGACGTTCGTCATTGACCGAACCGTTTGACGGAACTCATCCAACCCGTTCAATTCCCCATCCTAACTACTAATCCCATTTCTCCCTTGCACGGCCGGAAATGCTTCTTACATTCGTAGCGATTGCATCCGTTTGCTGGTATAACGGCGGGACATGGTGCTGGTGAGGGAAGTGTCTCTCGGTGCCAGATTGTCTCCGTGGCGTCGCCGACTGTTGGAGCTGCCATCGCACAGAAGATACCTAGGCGAAGAGATGGAAGAAGCAGAAAAAGAAAAAAATGGAGAGCAAAATGAAAACAAACACGAAACCTTACGATTATAAAGGGTTTTTTTTTTTTGCAAGACCCCTTTCGGGTTGATGAAGGTCCTGAATAGAACAGAACATTGCCTACATCTAGGCTGAAGCTGAACGAATTAAACAGTGCAAAAAAGGAGGCAAAAAACGTAGTCCTCATTAAATCAACAAGGGAACCGGTCAATGTGGACATGACCCTGCTTGTGCATGACCCGGTTCATATTGCAGGAATGGGTCATTTCACTCGATAAAGAAAATATCTGATGTATTTACAACTAAAACCCTATCACTACTTTTTGTTGCACTGAACGGCGCAACTATACATACCGGTTGAAATGTTTCCGGAAGGCACCACTCACACAGTACAGGGCCACAGGATTGGCGCAGCTGTTGGCGAACGAAAGACAGAAGCCCACTATTCGCAGCACGTGCCAGAACCCGTTGTAATCTTCGTTGAAATTTGGACTGTAAAACGAATAAGAATAGGAAATTTCAGGATATTTACGTATAATTCCAACTTTTAAAGGGGTTAAAACTATTTATAAAACAACTAATGCTGTAGCGAATTAAAACTTTCCACTCGGTTCATTTCAGTCAATTTGCGTTCACGTGGTAGCGTTTGCAAACCTACACAACTGTGCTATAATTGCTTGAAAATCAGTTTTAAAGCGTAGGTTTTTCCACATCATCAAAGACAATGAAGGAACGAATCAGCGGCATCAGTCACATCGACATCTTTACGACAGCTGCTGAACGGTCATCAAAAGGGGGAAACAAACCTCCGAAATAGGTAGAGAAATTCCGTAGAAATAGATTACATGAGATGGAAAGCAAAAGAAAAACCAGGCGCGTGTAACAGCCATAACTTTTATGCATAAGAATTAGGATGTGGGATAAAAGTGATCCTTTTTTTAAATGTGCTTTTGCCAAAGTGCAAAAAAAAAGGTTGATACGAGATATTGGATGATGTTCAAAGCAATCATTTTGATACTTTATATGGGTGCGATGGGTGTGATTGGAATCCTTTTTTTTATGATAAACAACGTAGCAGGTAGTTTTGTCTGACCGAATGCATACTTTGAGGAGTTTTATCTGGCTTAACTGTCACTCTTCGCCTGAAGATATGCAATATGTTGTTTTATTATGATTTTGATTCAATTTTAGCCACAACCATATGTTAGTTGGAAAATGTTAAAATAAATATATCAACACATTTTACAAAACGTTTCAAATTTACACAAGAAAAAAAAAATCATTTCACACCAGGACCAGTCCGTAAGTCCTATACAGCTTAAAGCTGGCTCAAAGGGTAATTTTTACTTAAAACCCCTTTAAGAAATAACCATTCGGTTCCTCCCATTTGTTAAAATGCTTTATGAGCAATATAAATAAAACGCATTGCTTTGCTGGAAAGAATACTAAAAGGGCATGCAACGGCAAGTGCTTGATACGATTCAAGACTTTACTTCAATTATTAAACTGCAGGGGAAAGGAAAACACTTCAGGTTTACAATCCTAATTAACCATAACAACAAATTTAATGCCAAGCAATGATAAATCGCCACCACTTGGTATGACAAATTGGTATAAAATTGTGTTGCTTTTTTGCTGCTTTTGATTTCCCGTCGCCTGTTTACTTAACAAATTGCAGTGAAATTGGTAAAACGGGCAAGCACAGATAGATTAAATAAAGCAACATCGTGTAATTTCGTTAATAATTTAGATCGTAACAAAACAAAAACCAACAGCACGCGCTAGTAGCTTGTGCGTCTTAAACAAATTATAATTCATTATTTAGCCACCCATTTGCGCCATACGCGCCTTTCGCACTAATCGTACATTTTATGGCAGCCAGTGCAATCAAACAATGTTCGCTCATTGCCGAATGGTGGCGCAAAAAGCGGCAACGCTTTGCCATCTTTGCCTTCGGAATCATCGGGGCAGCAATGTGAAGAAAATCTCATTGTTGAAAGCTGGCACACACAAATGGCAAATGGCGTTGACGTCGCCGGCCAAGCAGCGATGACGGGGCGCTTATTTGGTTGATCCGTGAAAAACGAAATGTACTGGGAAAGAAGGGTGGGGGGGAGGGTTTGTACATACTTACCGCACACGAAACCGGCACAATCCTGCGTGAATCCGCAAATCACGTATTTCATCACCGGTGGAAGGTTTAACGCATTTGTGGTTTTCTGTGTTTTTGCGGTTTGTAAGAAATGAACAAGCATTTCTGTGCGGCTATGGATTCAAGCAGGGAGCTTAAGTGAGGCATACATTGATGGATGGCAGCATTTTAGCGCCAGCACTTTCGACATGCTTCTTTAAAGTGTTCCCACAAGATGAATGGGCACGGTAAAATGGTGCTCTTTTCCCCCCAAAATGGTTGAAGCGTTTGTTAATGTTTAGACGCAAAGCTGAAGCAATTTCCGTCTTTTAAAACCCATCAAGCTTTTGCTGGTCTATCAGAGGGCGGCATCAGTATAAATTTGTTTAAAATTAGGCTTTTTTGTATCAGTTGAACATTCAGCCGGTATGACTATCCAAAATAAAAACGTTTAAACAATCTCGTTACATTTTTTAGTCTATATCTGCTTTGCTAGCTTTTATGTTAGCTTATCCCATGCATATAAACCAGACGGACTCGTTTGCATTCCATTACACAATCTTCAAAATATATTCATCTCCTTGAAGGTACATCAAAACTTTCAAACAACACGTATGCAACGGATCACATCGTTATTTACATCACCTTTCAGCTAATTCCCAAAATGAAAATAATAATGTACAAGAGAAAAAAAAACTCTCATACCATCATTGCCCTATGTGAGGGAAAAGTTACGCACCACGGAAACTCAAGTGTAGCGACCAGTTTGGTTCCACCGCATCGAAAGCCATCGGAGGCGATGTAAAGTTACTCTCGCACCCGAGAAACTTCATTAAAACAAACAAAAGCCCCGAAATGATTCATGCTTCACGACAGGAACAAGAGCAACCATTTTTCAAATTCCAAACCGCTCGTAACGAACGACATGGCAGTTTGTGATGTGTTTTGTGGTGATTTTGCTCTGCGGTATAGTTGAGCACCCCGTCCATGGGAAGTCTACAGCAGTCTTCGTTGTTCATCTAGCTGTGCAAATATTACGGTACAACTACATCCGACCAAACTGTTGGCAAAGTTGAATACCCAAGGCAAGGGTTAAGGCACACGGTTGAGCACTGAAGGCTCGTTTAAACTTGAAAGTTAACATTTGTGCATTTAATGGCCTAGCTTCTGAAGGAGATGATTATTCTATGTAAAAAGCGATTTTCTCCGTGCGAGTTTTGGGTTTAAGACAATTTAACAATCGACAATAAGTGCTTGCTTCATTCCAGAGACATTTTCTATTTTTTTTAATATTTTTAGCTAATGCATAGATATAGCATATGATCTGCTAAAGAATATCACAAGGAAAGTTACCAAGAATTGCAGCCATGTACATACATCTGATGCATTGTTGCGCATGGGTGGTTCGTAGCACTTTTAGAAAGAATCTTTCCGGTCTTACACCACTTAAAAAGTTCTCGTGAATGAAGAGTGTAACATAAAAATGGTGAAAAGCGTTTAGAACTTTCTAAACGCTCAAAGTGAGCAAAAAGAGGGTAATAAAGCTTTGAAAAGACAAAAACAAATAAATTCTTACGTTGATTGAGCGTTTAAGCTTTGGGATTTTCCAGCATGCATGCAATATTTAGTATCCAACAGCAATATTTTTAATATCTAATAAATCATGTTATTATATGGTTATATAAAGATATCTGTATGCATAAAAGTTTTTTTTTTAATGAATCGTTTGAAAAGAGAACATACACAGTTCTAAACGAAATGCAACACCACTTGCCTACTTTAAGGCGCGTAGTTCCTTGAGCAAACGTTAAAAATGTTACAAGTAGAACGCAAGCTGACATGTTTAAATATTTACACCATTTCAACGTCGCAGTGATAATGTTGATACTCACTTGTAATAGAACCACAGCATAAACAGATGCGAAGGCAGGAAGCAGATACCGAATATGACCACAAACGCTAGCACGGTGATGGCCACTTTCCGGCGGGCTTTGATCTGTGGGTGGCGTATGCCGTGTTACCCACGTCGCGTTTGGAAAGTTTCGCCAAATGTTAAAGTTGATCGGTGGAGATTTCATGTGAAAAATTTCACCAGGCAGCGGGTGTGGGTGATGGTGGGTGTCGTATAAACATGGTGCGATGTTCGAGTTGAAAAGTTTGCCGGTCCGAGGGACAAAGAAAAAACAAAATAAACCACGTGTAAGTATATTCACGCTATTCGCATGTGTAGGAAGTATATATTTTACACCCGAGTGCACCGCTTTATTGGCTTTGATTTAGTGGTGAAGGTTATTTTTAAAATGAACGTCGTATCTGGTTTTTAATAGGTTTACTTTGTAAAAAAGTTTTAACAAATGTTCCCTGTTTGAAAATGATTTGGGCTCTCTGTGGGTGAGAAATAAAAAAAAAGTATTACTTTGCGTACTTGACGTTCTACATCTCACCGGCAAATGAGACAAAAACGCCTAAAGGTATGCAACACGCAACACAACAAAGGCACTTCAGTTTTTAAATCCGCTCAATATGACGCTGCTTTTGACAGTGTGCAGCTTCATGTCAAGAGTTCATCCGATTATAATCGCAACTTTTACAGCACCTGTTATCGTTTTATACTGTTTCCACCGATAACGGGGGAAAGTTGGTGTCTGTTGCTTGGTGCGCAATGTTCCACACACTTGAAGCATTACGCCGTTGCTACCGGGCTGGGTTACTGGAAATGCAGCCATTGCTCCGCACTCCTCGCTCATTGAAAGCTCACACCCTCTGCTGCGGTTTACAATCAGCTTTCACTCCCGGGCTTGATATGGCGCCCACAATCTGGCTTCAAAAATCCATAAAAGCATTGAAAGCAGCTACCACATTTAACGGTTTGCGTTTGCCGGGTAATACCCTCCGGCTTACGTGGCAGCACTTGAATGTAGGGTGAATGAAATGCAGCAGTTACGTTTTAAAACAGGATATAAAAATGAAGTCGATCAAAAAGCTTATGATTTTCAGTGAGATTCAATGGTGTGATTTATTTGCCAAAAAGTAAAATAACAGCCTAGCATGATAACACATGCAACTGCTATTTTTTTCGCTCAGGTTTTTAGCTTTACCTTTGCGTAACAAGAGAAGTAATGTAAATTGAAGCTGTAAATAACATTGCGATGCGCTCGCAAGATTAAATAAGTGCACATGGTAACTTCTGCTTTCCTGCCCGACTAGTCACTGAACCGCAGGTTTAAGCGCAACACAACTAACAAAAGTTTTCCCAGTCCAGTCCAAGGCAATGCCGAGCGATGGTGGTAAAAAAGGTACACAAACTGTACAATCAGATTTCTGCAACGGTAGAGACATTGACCGTGGCTTTATTAAAGGACAACATAACACAAAGAAAGCTGTGCATAATCAGTGCACTTTCCATTTACTTTGTAGCGCCGTTGCTCGTTGCAACTCGGATAACTTGATCCTGGTAGCAACTATTTGTAAAGTAGTGGGTCTGTGCTTGCGGGAAGCTACTTTGTTGAAGAAAATAAAAAAAAAAAGTTCAGAGAAAATATTGTTCAAGCTTGGCAATAAAATTTACACTTGACAACTCGAACCAACGCTAGAAGGATGATCAGTGCGTCGGAAGGATGTTTAGTTTTCATTTTCTATGCAACACATTTTTCCACAACCAGCACATCATGGGCTAGTCCGTTCGTGCAACTAAAGCCAGCCATCGTCGGTGTATAGGATTCGTCTATTCACTATCCATTTTCTATCACTGGCATACCATTTTCTATACCACATTACTGTATCCTTGCACCGCAGAGACTGGTTCGCCTTTCATTCACCATACGCGCACGAGCAGAAGAAAGGGCAGCGAAACGTGGTGCCACGTTCGGCACGGCACGGATTGCACTTACCTGTCGCACGGTGCCCTGCATCTCGCCCGGTACGTGTTTGGCGCTGTGGATGAGATGCCGCGCTATCAGTGCGTAGAAGATGCCAATTATGAACAGCGGCACGGCGTAGTAGACGAGAAACTTGCCCAGCACCATCCCCCGGGCGTACTGGGAGCCCCACTCGTCCGGAAATGGGTAGCAGAAGTAAAACGACACGTCCTTGTTGACGACGACGGTCTGGAAAAGGGAGTGTTTGAAAGGACGTCATTGTGACCTAATGCCGCAAGCACACTAGTACTGGTAAATATGTAGACGTTCGTAAACAAACGTCTTTCTACTCAAAACAAAACCGAGTATGTTGGCTTACATTGGTGCTTGTTTTGTGCTAATCAAATAAATCAGTAAGAATGTATCGATTTTTCATTACGAGCTTATTGTGCTACCACTTCATGTACTAAATTTTAAGACTTTTTTTTTAAATAAATAATGTTTTTTTACAAAAATTAACGTAAATTCAGTACGAATTACATTTATTTTCTTTTCCCAAATTTTAGAACGATGTGTTGCATTAAATAAAAAGCGCCTAAATGTATACTGTATATTTGTGCTATTCATTATTGAATACCAATTTATGGTTACTACTATAAATAGCACAACACAACAAGGAAACACAAACTTTGCATGCAGTTAGGCGCTGATTAAATGAAAAGGGAAAATGATAGTTTTAGCATTACGGGGATTTCCAGGGGTTCTCATAGTTGTGGGACACTTCCTGGACTCTTTGCCATTGGAAGTGAGCTTCATACTTGGAAATTGGAAATTGAACTCTATGGCACCCTTTTTGGACAGGCTCCTTGGAAATTCCTGTTGGATTTGTCAAACAAGAGTGCTAGAGAGTCCAATTCCCATTACATTAAGTTCATTTCACGCAAGAAACGTGTTTATAAAGTGTCCCACAGCTATGAAAACTCCTGGAAAACCCTGTATGTTTTAATTGCAATCTGCGTTACTTTAGCGAATGATTGAAATATTACTTTGTACGTAAATTAAAATTGTTCGTTTTACTTGTATATATTGCAATAAATCACATTTTCTCATGCATTAGCAAATTAATTTTTAAATTACCTCCCTCTCTAGCAACTACTACCAACAGCAGCACTAACAGCGACTGTCATTAGTGCTAATTTGGTACCGTTTTCCCCCCTATCCATTATATTTTCCAATCTTGTGCATACTTTACACAATATAAGCCAACGGTACAAATGGTAAACGTGTGTTTTTCTCGTGACTTCCGCCAGCGATCCTACCTTGATGTGTGATCCAACGATGGCCGGTACGGCGAACGCGATGGCCAGCAGCCAAATTAATACCGCCGTCGTGATGGTCATCCGTGTCGCACGCCTTCCCCCACCTAGAAAAGGATCTACTGCAATGAGTGTGTGTGCGTGTGCGGCCCGAATCGATGCGACAAGACATGTGTGCGCATGTGTGTGTGTGTGAGTGTGTATCGAGCGGAAAAAGGTAATGAAATGATTTCCTCCAGCACTAGGATGAGAAGATGCAAGTGAAACGAAGTATAGCGTTTTTGCCTCAGTTTTGTAACGCACTCAGTGTTATAAGGTGTACGTGATGGAAAAAATGTGTATGTGTGTGTGTGCTTGGAAATCACGGGCCTAGCGGAAAGTTTCTACATTTCACCTGCATGAGCTGCAGACACGGTAACGCAACTACGCTGATTAAACAGCGGAACTTTATCAACAATCATCAACGGAACAGTAAACTCCTGCAGCGAATCTTACCGTGTGCGTGAAACTTCCGGAGCGGATCGACGATGGCAAAAAACCGATCGCCCGATAGGGCAACGAGCGTGAACACGGACACGCCGATCGACACGTCCTTGATGAACTCGGACGACGTGCAGAGCAGGCTGCCCCACGGCCACGAATCGAGCGTGTAGATGATGGACGTAAACGGCACGGTCGTTACGATCAGCAACAGGTCGGCTAAGGCCAGCGATAGGATGTAGCTGCAGGCAAAAAGAGTACAAAGAAAAAACGGTCAGTACAAAGAAACGGCAAAACGGCAAGCATCCGGGCGGAGCATCATGGTAGTTAATTAATTTAGTACAAACAGTACAGTTGCCGTTGGAATGTGTTGGCGTCGAATTGGGTTGCACCTAGCAGAAGGGCACTGTAAGAAAATACGCCAACACCACAGAGCAAATACTGCTCGTGCTTCGATATTACGTGACACGGATACTATTCCACTTACAACATTACGGTGTGCTGGTGGAGCATTCGGTTTGCATTGCTGTGCTGGGGGAAAAGAGGAAACAGCAAAAACCGATGCTGATCTGGTAAGTTGTACGGGTTGACTATGGTAAGGCTAATAATTGATGAAATTACGAGCTAGAGTCATACCGTGACCGGAAACTGGTTCACCGGAAAGTCCTAAGCCGTGGACGGCGAAATGGAATGTTTATTATTTGCTTCATGTTGCTCCTAGCGATGCACTTGCATTTGATTAACGTTTCTTCTAATAGCGCAACGGAATGCAACAGACAAATGTTTTATAAACGAAACATTTGTTGTACTCCTTTTGTACACGGTTTCGTAAAATGATCTTATTAAATACGCTTGTTTCAAATTAAGCACTTTCACGTCTATTTTTTATTATGTTTACTTTATGTTTAAATTTGTAAAACAATCTGTTTATTAGATTTATTTGTTCTTTTCTTTTAAATAGAAAAAAATGTTATGTTTCTTCAAAACTTTATAAATCACAGTGTTGCATAAGCTAGATGGACTTTTCTTGATTATCGTAACGCAGTTTAAATAATGTTTAATGTCTAATTATTGAATTATAATTTTATAATTTTGTCTGCAACATTGTAAGATTTCATGTATTGTATACATTTAGGCGCTAATGGAAAATTTATATGGAAGAATATGCCGATTCTATCGTTATTTTTTAGATTAGATTGCAATAATTTTAAATAATTGTATGTAATTTATATGCTTTTAGTACATTTTGAGCTTGCTTGAACACTTTCACCCCACGTAAAGCTCTTTATAAAGGTGATTTTCTATGTATCAAGCCTTGCACCGTTATACCGACAAGGAAAACAAACTTGTTTTTCTCACCCAGTTAACCATAAATAACATCACCATCGCAAATGCACGTATACACTCAAACACACATTAGATCACGCAGCAAATAAATGTGGTGGCGAGCGAAAAGGTGACGGAAAACCTTTTCCACCCATTTCGGGAACAACTTCTCATCCGGTCGTACGCCCGCGCTTGCAGCGGTTTCAACGCGCCACGCTCATTAGTCCATACACTCTGACCCGTTCACGTGTTCACGGGTGCACTAAATGGATAAACGATGTGATGTGGTTTTTGCTGTTCTGTTTCCCTGCTGTAATTTTATTGTTCGGTGCAATGGCAGAGAGCAAAGCAAAGCGAAATAATAACACTTTGCAGAGAGCTATCAACTTTTTGTTGTTACAACCAACAAGTACGCAACAGTACGCTGCAATACAAAACTAATCCCTTGTAAAAAAAAGTCAATTCGAAGAAAGCGCCAACGACCGGTGGCACAGGGCGAGATGAGACAGCGGAACAAGAGCGAGCAGACACCGTAAATTGCATTTATCGTGCTTGTTTATTCGAAACGGTCGCCACCACTAACGGGAAAACCCAACCATCGACCACGCCTAACGGATAAGGCACCACAGAGCACATTAATTTCGATTGTGCGACTACCGTGAGGTAAGCCCGGCTGACTGGTTTCCTTGTCGTTTTGCCTGGTTGCTTGTCGCTCGAATGGGAATTCTAATTATGAACAAGAATACAGCAGAATACAGCATCTGACGATATTTCCTACCAATCAAAGTCCGTTTAGCAGTGGGTCGATCTAATAGCATTCAACGTTACGCATATGGGTCGTTGTGAAAGTATATCACGCTTCCAGGCAAATTAGCCAATGCGTCAGAAAGATCAAGGATCAAGGATGTGTGTAATATTTACACATAGAATGTGTTTAGTTTCCAATAATTGAAAGGTCAGCTTGTTAAACTTTCTAGGAAGATACTGATCTGATTTTAAAATCTACACTCTGCATTAAATTGCATAAAAATAGCAAAATTATTACTTATATTCCTCATGAAAGGGAACGCATACTATAGTCCATATCTGTTCGAGCCGGATGATATGACCGTCTGTGAAACCACCACCATCAAACCTAACATTCTTTTTCACTTTAATATGACTTTGTGATGGACCAACATGGTCATAATTCCCGAAAATATGTCCTTGCAGAAGTGGTTGATTTATGGGTGCTTCAGCACGGTATGATGCTATTCCTCGCACCAGACCCACACCCCTCAGCCTTTCAGCATCTTCCCTTCTCCCCTGGTACTGTTGGCACTTTCGAAACGACAACGCGCATGGACGCAAAGATGGCAAAAAAATGGGTACACTGCTTCGCAGGAAGTAAAATGACGCGCAAAGCAAAGTTCATATTTATAGGCTTCATTGACCTGTCAGAAAGTTTACCATGGCGCGCTTCCTGATAATAAAGGCCCGAATTGCAGTAATTGCTACGGTACGGCGTTCTCTACGCAATGAATGGACGACGTTCGACGACGACGGTGAGAGGCGTTCAGTGACAGAAAGCGGCGTTGGAAGTCCTATGGAAGCTTTACCTAATTTTCTTGGAACGATTTTTTGATGCTTCGGTACGGTGACAAGTAATTTTGCGTCCCGGGATGCTCTATGGATTTGCAAGGAATGTTTAACATTCCCACTCAATGCTGTGTACTTGAATCGTTTACAAGATTAATCGAATGTTCGAGGAAACGCCTTTGCATTGATGTTTTGGTTGATTGAACATGATTTTTGTCTTTTTTTAAAAAGAATGAAACACCTAACACACAGCAATACTGCAATAAGGCAAGTTACAACGTTCTATGAAGGCTAACTTTAATAAACAGCAAAAGTCATGCAGATTGCATACATTTAGGCGCCTCGACACGGTGCTAGAAAACCTTACCTCGTGGAATATGGTCATAAAATTTTCACTATAATCATTCTTTAAATAACGACACAAAAAGTCATCACTTCATTCTTGTGTAAAAAAAAGTATAGCCATTAGAGGAAATTTTACTCGCAACACCGAAACACCTTCATGCACTTTGGCTCCGTTTAAATTCGTTCCGAAGCTGGTTGGCATTCCACTTGAAATCCAAAGTTTCACCAAACAGCGGATAATTAAGCATGGAACGCTTTCTGTCCCATTTTCGGCCACCATTAGCACCATCGATGGCACTTTCGTACGAACATTTGCACCGTTTGCGCGAGATATTGTTTCTCCCATAACCGGTTTTACACTGTCAAACACTCCGAACCCTTGGCTACACAGTCCGTCCGTGTGAGTGTAAAACGACATGAAGGAAAGCTTTTGGCAACTATCCAATGAATGCTTCAGTCTGGCTGGTGATCTTTAATTAAATGCGACACAAAAGCGAGCTAGATGGTGTTGCAGGCACTGGTGATATCGGGTGATCAGGTCAACGTAGAAATGAGGGATGGTGTATACGAGCAAATGGCAAAACAAATTTTGAGCTTGGTATTTAAATTCGAACATTTACATTGAATGAAAAGCTGCACAGAAGTAGTGTCTCAGACTTGGAAAACATGAACTCAATTCATGATTGTTAAGCTTATGGAACAAGAGCATGCTGACTTTAATAGTCCATGTGACTGCTTTATGTCCATGTGACTCATACACGTTATGAGTGTAACAAACAAGTTTAACAGTTCATAGAAAAGTCATTAATTGATTATCTTGTCTGTGAATCATTTTTGTTTGTAGTGTCTTAAAATGATAAATATTTTAATGAATCAATCTTTCATCGTAAATTACTTCCCGAAAGCTACGCATCGCTCAGATGCATTCAAGTTTGTGCAAATTAATAACACGTCAATAATACATCCCAATTCATCGCTACCTTCCAAACCTAAGACAACACACCAGGAATGCATGATTAAAATCAAACCGGTACTTACGTGTTGGGAACGTTGCGCATTGCCCGGTGCCTGAGGAACACGATTATAAGTGTCCCATTGCCGAGCACGCCGATGATAAAGATGGCAGCGAACAGTATCGGCACGATGTACGTCTCGGGCCGCAGCTCGTACGGTGTGTAGGGCGTTTCGGTGGCGGACGCGTTCCAGAAGCTGCCCATCGCTCCGCCCGCGGACGAGTTGAGCAGCGCTTCGAGCAGTTCGAACTCGCTCAAGGGCATCTGGTCCGGCTGGTGCGGCAGGGAGGATGGTGCCGACGGTAGCGAGGTGTAGGATTCTTCCCCGTACACCACACTGCCGTACACCTCACTATCGTCCAGCGTGTCGGCGGGCGTGGATTCGTTGACGGTGGTGAGTGTACCTTGTTCCAACATCCTGGTGCTTCGCGCAAGCAGCTGCTTGCCCGATGTTTGATTATGCGACAAGCTTACACTACGGTAGACGACATCAGCGAGCGTATCCTTGGAGTGATGTCTGTGGAAAGCGAAACAACAAGGTGAAAGACGTTATAAGCATAACGATTTCATTTGCGTGCGTTAGCGAACAAAACAAAGGCGAGAGAGATTGCAAAATTCAATAAGTACTGGTGCTGCTCAAGATGTTGCCTCGCTTCAGCGAGTCAAGTTCACAGGTAATGAAATTCTTGCGAACCCGCAACGCTTCCAATCTTGTTTAGTTTTGCCACTATCGAAAAGCGAGGAGTTTTATCACTACCAGTGCTGCACCGTGTTGCTTGATACACATAGGATTACCGATAATCTTCAATGCTAATCACTAGTACCACTGTAAGTAGAATTAATTAGGCGAATCATACATTCAATGCACAAATCCATTAACTCTTCTAGCTGTTGGAGCAATGCGAGGAAAGGATTCTAAAAACAGCTCCAGAACCCTAGCCTATTAATGTAGTGAACCATTCTTAGTGCATATTTACATGCTTAAAACAGGCTTAAAGGGCTTTTTTTTTCATGCTCGGGTGATGAAAGCTTTCAGGAGAGGGTTTATTCGCCGTAAAGTATGCAATTATTAATACATACACATACTTACAACCGTTATAGATCATGCATAAATGACGTATTGCTTTATAGGGAGAGTGGAAATAGCTTCCAGCGTTACGATTAATATGAGGACAGACTTATCTTGTTGCGTAAGAAAGGATTTATTATGAACAATTCTACAAAAAAGGAAACTTAAAGCAACGTCGCACGCATTTATATCATATAGTTATGCTATCCTGAATCAATTTACACTACTTGGAAAAAAGCAAAAGTCGGTCAGCGAAATTGATAATTAATCAAAAAGTGTAAGAGAAGGGTAATACAACTTCCACTAGGGGTGATTCTATTCTGCATGGAGTAAGAAGGAGTCAAAGAACATTGCGACGCATTTGGTTCTATTTAATGCATATTTATTTAACAACTAACTCAAAAAGACAACAATAAAAAGGAAACTTTGATAGCACACAAGCAACCACGCAAGACATACCCACATTCATAAATTCCATCGAATCAAACTCCAGTCACATTGTATCTCCAGACGAATTCGATTCGACACTTTCCTGTACCTTAATAAACTTAATTTTGATCGTTTCTGGCTTGCCATTATCACTGCCCTCGCTCAGCTGCTCTTCGATGCGCTGTTTGAGCTGCATGTGCATCACATACAAAATCACCCCAAACGTCAACGAAACTAGCCCACATTTGGTCAGTTGCCAGCATAGCTCTTCGTTCTCCTTTCCGCTCGAGGGGGGCCGTATCTTGACACTAATTTCCGGTATGGTGCTGTTCGGCTTCGGTGCCTCCTGCTCGAGCATCGGTAGCAGAAATGGTCGGTGGCAGCTTTTGATCTCCTGAACGTAGCGCTCATAGATATCGCACCTACAGTACAGTTTAGCGCCGGTTTTGCCGGAACCATGGATGACTTCGTCGGGGAGAGAAAGCTGCTGCATAATCTGAAAGTTTTGTTGCACTGTGTTGCGCTTGTTGACGAACAACCAGTACGCATACTCTCCGAGCATGCGTCCGAGCACGTGTTTGAAGCAGTACAGCAGTAGTAGATAGTGGCGTCCGTCACCCAACAGCCGGTAGCGGCGTTTTTCACCGACGGTACAGGTACGCATAAGCGGCCCTCTCGATCGGTGCCGCATCTGATCCAGCGCCACCGTATAGCAATCTTTCGGCGATTCGTAGTACATCACGTACTGCACGACCACGTGATCGCAACGAAACCTTAGCTGAACTGTTCGATGGTACTTGACGCGTTCCGATGGTGGAGCACTCGCATTGAAATAGCGATAGCTGTTCATTCCACAGCGCACCGAAAGCTCGATACAGTGCGGCTCCACTCCCGGGATGACAAATATCGTGTGCCGCTTGTTGTACTTGTCCTGCAACGGTTTATAGCGCAGTGAGGTGAGATAATCGGTTTCAAGTGCACCGCCCGACGATCTGTTGAGCAATGGTAGCTTCTCGTCGCAAAACCATCGGCAGCTCGATGATACATTGACACAATTTCCAATCCCTTCTTCGTCCAACGCATGTATACGGATGATCCAAATGAGAAAGTGAAGCAGCCGTGCCAGACTCAGCGGCCACATAATTGGAGTTGATGGATGTGACTGATTTTACCAATCCACTGTAATTTGTCTTTGAGCCATTCTGTGAAAACGGTTGCGACAATATGGAGGAAATTAATCGTTTAATAATGCATGAAACAATAATGCACCATATGCTCGATGTGATTGGGAATGTTTCGGGGGAAGCAAATGAACACCTAAAGTAATGCTGCTAGCGTTTTACTCGAATGGCAGAGTGAGTACGTGTAGCAACACAGTATATTTTTCCCCAATTACAAACGTTGTAGAAGCGATAGTTTTTCATAAAATAATTTAATTGTTTGTTTTAGATTTTTTTATGCTTTATTTTTCTACCAGACAAACAGTTCATTAAGAATTAAATTTAGTTTGAAGAAATCGTACGATTAAATGCTTGAAAGGGTAATAATCAAGTTAAGCAAGGCATATTGCATATATTCAGGCATTTGTACTGTTGATTTTGTTAGCCTAGTATATGCAAAGTGATGAAAATTGAAATATTGTTGCAATTTGCATATCTTTAGGCGATTAGCAAGGGAAGGATTTCGTTTCCGATATGGAGTTCGGTTACGGCCGGCCTCGTACCGACTCATTAGTAGAATATACATCCGGTGGGGATGTTTTTTTACTCCCATTTTGTGAATGATATTTGAATAAAATATATTTCGTCATGCCTTACATTGAATTTACATTCAGTTACGATACTAGCAAGGAACAATTATTGAATTGATTCTTTAGCACGGCAAGTTTTCAATGCTGAGTTTTACTAGGGAACTCTTAGTCATGGCCGTAATGTTCATTACCATCTATTCCAAATACAACTAGTAAATATCGGTGGCTATCTCTCTTTATCTCTTTCTCTCTTTATCTCTCTCTCTTTATCTCTCTCTCTCTCTCTCTCTCTCTCTCTCTCTCTCTCTCTTTCTCTTTCTCTCATCGCACGTGGCCCGGTCAACAGTCATTCTCCAGCATGCACGGTCACTGGCTGCAGCACAAGATCCATGTAGACACCCGATTTCCGACAGGGCTCGACTCACCTGATCCTGCCATCGAATGCACTTTGCTCACCTGCGCCTCATGTCAAAACGGGGATTCATTGTTGAACACCTTCTTGGTGGGGCATCAGTCCGGCATCCTCATAATATGACCCAGCCATCGTATCCTGCCAGTCTTCGCCATCGTCAGGATGCTCGGTTCGCCGTACGGTTGCTATCATGAATCTTAAATCAATTCCTCCATGTATTGTTTAAAATGCAGCAATACAGCACAGAATAGCATGGCTATAGGTGCTGAAGCAATCAGCATGAGCGCATATGACGGTATACTCTCCAGAGGAACAGTGCTTACCATGCCACCCTGCTGTGCATGCGTCTGCGTTTCGTTCGGCTTTATAAGCTGATTTGCTACCGTATCGTCGCGTGTTGCAGTCACGGTGGTGTCGAACGTTACTTTGCAGCTTCTCACTTTACGTATATAGCGCTCGAACAAATCACACCTACACATGCCTTCTTTTCCGCTTGCATTAGCACTCTGACCGTACGGCAGATAGTCAGATCCACCTGGCAAGGCAAGCTTCTGCAGGATGTTCCGGTTCTGTTCCAGCGTATTGCGCTTATTTACAAACAACCAGTACGCCGGTTTGCCGAGCTTGCGCTCCGAGATAGAATTTACGCACAACACCAATATTACATACTGATGGCCATCGCTCTCCAGTCGATAGCTGCGGGTGAAGGACATCTTGCACGTTACCTTGCGATTCCACATGTGATGCGCCATTTGGTCGAGAAAAATGTCGTAGCAACTATGCAAATCCTTATACCAGCCAGTGTAAGAAGCGATAAAGTGATCGCAGCGAATGTGAATCTGCAGAACACTCGACTTTGCATATGCTGCATGCGCAGTGAGGGATGCATTTGGTGCGGGGCGAGCTGCCACACACTGGATGGAAAGTTCTAAACAGTGCGGCTCAATGCCTCCGATCGCAAATATCGAGTGGACAACGCCGTATTTTTGTTCCAGCGGTTGAAGCACTATCGAATTGAAGTAATCGGTTCCCACAGCTCGATCAAAGGTCCGGTTGGCAGTTGAGGTGGGCGAATCACAGAACCAGCGACAGTTTCGAACCGCCGCATCGCATTTGAACAGGTTGTCAGACGACACTGTGTGTGTACATGAAACCAGTATCACAGTGAGTAGTAGCAGCTTAAGGCTTACCGGGTTCATGGTAAAAATTAGACGTTTGAAAGAATCCGTAGGCACAGTGTTTAGCGAAGAATCACTTTCCAGTGGTTGCTCTAAGCAAAGACACACCATTCGCTAATGGATTTCCAACAACATTTGATACTCTAGTTCGTGTAGGCGCATGGGTCTGTTCATGGGATTAGTTGCATCAAAGCGCGTTACTGCATAAGTTACGAGCTCTCACGGTGGTAAAAAGTAACCCCTAACCTTCCCATCGAACGTAACACGAGCCATCGAACGTTAATGGAGAAAGATGTGGAAACTTTTTCACCCTTTACAACTACTACATTGATATTCTTGGTTAATGCGTGGAACAACTACGAGCCTTTGTATAGCATAGACCAGTGGTCTCCAACTAAATGTATTTTCAAAGTCAAGTGGTCTGCGATCCTAAAGCCAGATTGGAGAGCACTGGCATAGACGATATCGTAACAGGCGTATCTTAAGAAGAGTATTCTCAAAAGCTGTAGAGATGAGTTACCACAGAGTTTCTATAATTCAACCGTATTATGAGCAAACTACGATATCTGGCATGTA